>JAWZYT010006709.1:0-15000 GCA_034508575.1 Petrolisthes manimaculis
AACCACCTCATACCTCACACCTTACACCTCACCACACCTACACACCCACACAGCCAGCCATCCATACACCAAAACCACCTCATACCTCACACCTTACACCACCACACCTACACACCCACACAGCCAGCCATCCATACACCAAACCACCTCATACCTCACACCTTACACCTCACCACACCTACACACCCACACAGCCAGCCATCCATACACCAAACCACCTCATACCTCACACCTTACACCTCACCACACCTACACACCCACACAGCCAGCCATCCATACACCAAACCACCTCATACCTCACACCTTACACCTCACCACACCTACACACCCACACAGCCAGCCATCCATACACCAAACCACCTCATACCTCACACCTTACACCTCACCACACCTACACACCCACACAGCCAGCCATCCATACACCAAAACCACCTCATACCTCACACCTTACACCTCACCACACCTACACACCCACACAGCCAGCCATCCATACACCAAACCACCTCATACCTCACACCTTACACCTCACCACACCTACACACCCACACAGCCAGCCATCCATACACCAAACCACCTCATACCTCACACCTTACACCTCACCACACCTACACACCCACACAGCCAGCCATCCATACACCAAACCACCTCATACCTCACACCTTACACCTCACCACACCTACACACCCACACAGCCAGCCATCCATACACCAAACCACCTCATACCTCACACCTTACACCTCACCACACCTACACACCCACACAGCCAGCCATCCATACACCAAACACCTCATACCTCACACCTTACACCTCACCACACCTACACACCCACACAGCCAGCCATCCATACACCAAACCACCTCATACCTCACACCTTACACCTCACCACACCTACACACCCACACAGCCAGCCATCCATACACCAAACCACCTCATACCTCACACCTTACACCTCACCACACCTACACACCCACACAGCCAGCCATCCATACACCAAACCACCTCATACCTCACACCTTACACCTCACCACACCTACACACCCACACAGCCAGCCATCCATACACCAAAACACCTCATACCTCACACCTTACACCTCACCACACCTACACACCCACACAGCCAGCCATCCATACACCAAAACACCTCATACCTCACACCTTACACCTCACCACACCTACACACCCACACAGCCAGCCATCCATACACCAAACCACCTCATACCTCACACCTTACACCTCACCACACCTACACACCCACACAGCCAGCCATCCATACACCAAAACACCTCATACCTCACACCTTACACCTCACCACACCTACACACCCACACAGCCAGCCATCCATACACCAAACCACCTCATACCTCACACCTTACACCTCACCACACCTACACACCCACACAGCCAGCCATCCATACACCAAACCACCTCATACCTCACACCTTACACCTCACCACACCTACACACCCACACAGCCAGCCATCCATACACCAAACCACCTCATACCTCACACCTTACACCTCACCACACCTACACACCCACACAGCCAGCCATCCATACACCAAACCACCTCATACCTCACACCTTACACCTCACCACACCTACACACCCACACAGCCAGCCATCCATACACCAAACCACCTCATACCTCACACCTTACACCTCACCACACCTACACACCCACACAGCCAGCCATCCATACACCAAAACACCTCATACCTCACACCTTACACCTCACCACACCTACACACCCACACAGCCAGCCATCCATACACCAAACCACCTCATACCTCACACCTTACACCTCACCACACCTACACACCCACACAGCCAGCCATCCATACACCAAAACACCTCATACCTCACACCTTACACCTCACCACACCTACACACCCACACAGCCAGCCATCCATACACCAAAACACCTCATACCTCACACCTTACACCTCACCACACCTACACACCCACACAGCCAGCCATCCATACACCAAACCACCTCATACCTCACACCTTACACCTCACCACACCTACACACCCACACAGCCAGCCATCCATACACCAAAACACCTCATACCTCACACCTTACACCTCACCACACCTACACACCCACACAGCCAGCCATCCATACACCAAACCACCTCATACCTCACACCTTACACCTCACCACACCTACACACCCACACAGCCAGCCATCCATACACCAAACCACCTCATACCTCACACCTTACACCTCACCACACCTACACACCCACACAGCCAGCCATCCATACACCAAAACACCTCATACCTCACACCTTACACCTCACCACACCTACACACCCACACAGCCAGCCATCCATACACCAAACCACCTCATACCTCACACCTTACACCTCACCACACCTACACACCCACACAGCCAGCCATCCATACACCAAACCACCTCATACCTCACACCTTACACCTCACCACACCTACACACCCACACAGCCAGCCATCCATACACCAAAACACCTCATACCTCACACCTTACACCTCACCACACCTACACACCCACACAGCCAGCCATCCATACACCAAACCACCTCATACCTCACACCTTACACCTCACCACACCTACACACCCACACAGCCAGCCATCCATACACCAAACCACCTCATACCTCACACCTTACACCTCACCACACCTACACACCCACACAGCCAGCCATCCATACACCAAACCACCTCATACCTCACACCTTACACCTCACCACACCTACACACCCACACAGCCAGCCATCCATACACCAAACCACCTCATACCTCACACCTTACACCTCACCACACCTACACACCCACACAGCCAGCCATCCATACACCAAAACACCTCATACCTCACACCTTACACCTCACCACACCTACACACCCACACAGCCAGCCATCCATACACCAAACCACCTCATACCTCACACCTTACACCTCACCACACCTACACACCCACACAGCCAGCCATCCATACACCAAAACACCTCATACCTCACACCTTACACCTCACCACACCTACACACCCACACAGCCAGCCATCCATACACCAAAACACCTCATACCTCACACCTTACACCTCACCACACCTACACACCCACACAGCCAGCCATCCATACACCAAACCACCTCATACCTCACACCTTACACCTCACCACACCTACACACCCACACAGCCAGCCATCCATACACCAAAACACCTCATACCTCACACCTTACACCTCACCACACCTACACACCCACACAGCCAGCCATCCATACACCAAACCACCTCATACCTCACACCTTACACCTCACCACACCTACACACCCACACAGCCAGCCATCCATACACCAAACCACCTCATACCTCACACCTTACACCTCACCACACCTACACACCCACACAGCCAGCCATCCATACACCAAACCACCTCATACCTCACACCTTACACCTCACCACACCTACACACCCACACAGCCAGCCATCCATACACCAAACCACCTCATACCTCACACCTTACACCTCACCACACCTACACACCCACACAGCCAGCCATCCATACACCAAACCACCTCATACCTCACACCTTACACCTCACCACACCTACACACCCACACAGCCAGCCATCCATACACCAAACCACCTCATACCTCACACCTTACACCTCACCACACCTACACACCCACACAGCCAGCCATCCATACACCAAACCACCTCATACCTCACACCTTACACCTCACCACACCTACACACCCACACAGCCAGCCATCCATACACCAAACCACCTCATACCTCACACCTCACACCTCACCACACCTACACACCCACACAGCCAGCCATCCGTACACCAAACCACCTCATACCTCACACCTTACACCTCACACCTCACACCTCACCACACCTACACACCCACACAGCCAGCCATCCATACACCAAACCACCTCATACCTCACACCTTACACCTCACCACACCTACACACCCACACAGCCAGCCATCCATACACCAAAACACCTCATACCTCACACCTTACACCTCACCACACCTACACACCCACACAGCCAGCCATCCATACACCAAAACACCTCATACCTCACACCTTACACCTCACCACACCTACACACCCACACAGCCAGCCATCCATACACCAAACCACCTCATACCTCACACCTTACACCTCACCACACCTACACACCCACACAGCCAGCCATCCATACACCAAAACACCTCATACCTCACACCTTACACCTCACCACACCTACACACCCACACAGCCAGCCATCCATACACCAAACCACCTCATACCTCACACCTTACACCTCACCACACCTACACACCCACACAGCCAGCCATCCATACACCAAACCACCTTATACCTCACACCTTACACCTCACCACACCTACACACCCACACAGCCAGCCATCCATACACCAAACCACCTCATACCTCACACCTTACACCTCACCACACCTACACACCCACACAGCCAGCCATCCATACACCAAACCACCTCATACCTCACACCTTACACCTCACCACACCTACACACCCACACAGCCAGCCATCCATACACCAAAACACCTCATACCTCACACCTTACACCTCACCACACCTACACACCCACACAGCCAGCCATCCATACACCAAACCACCTCATACCTCACACCTTACACCTCACCACACCTACACACCCACACAGCCAGCCATCCATACACCAAACCACCTCATACCTCACACCTTACACCTCACCACACCTACACACCCACACAGCCAGCCATCCATACACCAAAACACCTTATACCTCACACCTTACACCTCACCACACCTACACACCCACACAGCCAGCCATCCATACACCAAAACACCTCATACCTCACACCTTACACCTCACCACACCTACACACCCACACAGCCAGCCATCCATACACCAAACCACCTCATACCTCACACCTTACACCTCACCACACCTACACACCCACACAGCCAGCCATCCATACACCAAACCACCTCATACCTCACACCTTACACCTCACCACACCTACACACCCACACAGCCAGCCATCCATACACCAAACCACCTCATACCTCACACCTTACACCTCACCACACCTACACACCCACACAGCCAGCCATCCATACACCAAAACACCTCATACCTCACACCTTACACCTCACCACACCTACACACCCACACAGCCAGCCATCCATACACCAAAACACCTCATACCTCACACCTTACACCTCACCACACCTACACACCCACACAGCCAGCCATCCATACACCAAACCACCTCATACCTCACACCTTACACCTCACCACACCTACACACCCACACAGCCAGCCATCCATACACCAAAACACCTCATACCTCACACCTTACACCTCACCACACCTACACACCCACACAGCCAGCCATCCATACACCAAACCACCTCATACCTCACACCTTACACCTCACCACACCTACACACCCACACAGCCAGCCATCCATACACCAAACCACCTCATACCTCACACCTTACACCTCACCACACCTACACACCCACACAGCCAGCCATCCATACACCAAAACACCTCATACCTCACACCTTACACCTCACCACACCTACACACCCACACAGCCAGCCATCCATACACCAAAACACCTCATACCTCACACCTTACACCTCACCACACCTACACACCCACACAGCCAGCCATCCATACACCAAAACACCTCATACCTCACACCTTACACCTCACCACACCTACACACCCACACAGCCAGCCATCCATACACCAAACCACCTCATACCTCACACCTTACACCTCACCACACCTACACACCCACACAGCCAGCCATCCATACACCAAACCACCTCATACCTCACACCTTACACCTCACCACACCTACACACCCACACAGCCAGCCATCCATACACCAAAACACCTCATACCTCACACCTTACACCTCACCACACCTACACACCCACACAGCCAGCCATCCATACACCAAAACACCAAACCACCTCATACCTCACACCTTACACCTCACCACACCTACACAACGGTATGGTAGAGAGGCTATACCAGCCAACCACACCTTACACCTCACACACACACACACACACACACACACTCACCAGTACACACACACCAGTACACCAGTACACACACACACACTCACCAGTACCTAATAACACCTTCTCCTTACAACGTTAACTTCACATTTATCTGTGTCGTGTTTACATTATCGTATTTCATAAAAAAACATTTAAGTTAATCCTTTAATTTATCAAGTCTTCTCATTTTTCTACCAACCTTCCCATCCTTCATCAACGCTTCCTATTCTCTTTCCATCCCTTCCCATCCTCTTTCCTAACCTTCCTATTTTCCTTCCTAACCTTCCCATTCTCCCAACAAGGGAGAATAGGAAAAAAGATAGACTTAATGTTTACCAAATTATAAATAAACGAGACATATACGAGTGTGTAAACTCTGATATTTGTGTTTGTTATTATATTATAAGGTTATACAAACTATATAACACTTATAAGACTCCTATAGAGCTATAATAATAATAATAATAATAATCATTCTGTTTCAGCCAATCAGCGATCAGGTTCAAGTATTGATTTTTTGAGGTGGACCAATCAGAGTGACGGATTACAGTACAACGCTTAATATGAACTGTTATTATGTATGTATGTATGTATGTATGTATGTATGTATGAGTGTATGTATGTATGTATGTATGAGTGTATGTATGTATATATGAGTGTGTATGTATGAGTGTATGTATGTATGTATGTATGAGTGTATGTATGTATATATGAGTGTGTATGTATGAGTGTATGTATGTATGTATGTATGAGTGTGTATGTATGTATGAGTGTATGTATGTATATATGTATGTGTATGTATGAGTGTGTATGTATGTATGAGTGTATGTATGTATATATGTATGTGTATGTATGTATGTATGAGTGTGAGTGTATGTATGTATGAGTGTATGTATGTATATATGAATGTGTATGTATGAGTGTATGTATGTATGTATGTATGAGTGTGTATGTATGTATGAGTGTATGTATGTATATATGTATGTGTATGTATGTATGTATGAGTGTGAGTGTATGTATGTATGTATGTATGAGTGTATGTATGTATATATGTATGTGTATGTATGTATGTATGAGTGCATGTATGTGGCTGGAGAGAGGAGATACACACACACATACACACACACACACACACACACACACACACAGAGTGATGAGTTACAATAGGCGCTTAATTTGAACTGTTATTATGTATGTATGTATGTATGCGAGAAATAATTACATATGTTTGCAAGTAATATATGTATGTGTGTATGTATGTATGTGCATCGTATACGTGATTTTACATACACACAGTGGTGACACAACCACAGTAAACACATATACAGACAGACAGGTAAATACACACACACACACATACACACATCTCTCTCATTCTCTAATAAGGAGACTGAATTTCTACCTGGACAAGAAGATAACTACCTACCTGTCCGTTTATTACTCTAATTAATAAGGCAAGTCTCACCTGTAAAGCAGTTCTCTGGTACAGTGGCGGATTTAGGGGGGGGGGGGCGAGTAGGTCATGGCCTAGGGCCCCGTGTCTGTGAGGCCCCGTGTCTGTGAGGCCCCGTGTCTGTGAGGCCCCGTGTCTGTGAGGCCCCGTGTCTGTGAGGCCTCGTGAAATACAACCAAGGACTCCATAGAAAGATCAAGTTGAACCAGACCTCAGCTTCACATCCCGGATCCAGAATGGATTACAACTTGTGTGAGACTGTGAGTAATACACATAGGTGGGCAATGAAGAAGGATCAAAAAAAAATATTTTTTGACCGAGAAATAGTTGAGTGTAGCGTATAAATTGCGTGCAATAAACAAAACCCACTCATTGCATGATTTGCATATCAGTCAAGTGGTATTCTCTTTAGTTAATGGTGTATTATTATAGTTATTTTTATTGTTCGCTTTGAAAAAGCAAATGTGTATTATTTTACTGTGAAATGGTAATTGGGCTAATTATCAATACATTGAATATTGCTTAAAAAGTTTATTTATTTTACCGCTTCGCTCGTCCATTGATTTGAGGCCAGCAAGGTCACCCACACAACCTAAATCCCACCCCTGCTGCTCTGGTACAAAGTTTCTCTTCATTACTACAGTACTACAGCCTGTGTCACGTAAAACACACACACACACACACACTCTCTCACACACACACTCTCTCTCACACACACACACACTCTCTCACACACACACTCTCTCTCACACACACACACACTCTCTCACACACACACTCTCTCTCACACACACACACACTCTCTCTCACATTATTATTAGCTCATTACGAATCATATAGGTGTTATATAGTTTGTATAACCTTATAATATAATAACAAACACAAATATCAGAGTTTACACACTCGTATATGTCTCGTTTATTTATAATTTGGTGGACAAGTGGATGTGAAATTTACGTAAATCTAATTAAGTTTATCTTTTAAATTCTTTTTCCTATTCTCCTTTGGCTAGGAGAATGGGAAGGGATGGATAGAGGATGGGAAGGGATGGATAGAGGATGGGAAGGGATGGATAGAGGATGGGAAGGGATGAAGAAGGATGGGAAGGTTGGTAGAAAAATGAGAAGACTTGATAAATTAAAGGATTAACTTAAATGTTTTTATTATTAAATACGATAATGTAAACATGACACAGATAAATGTGAAGTTAACGTTGGGAGGAGAATAGGGGACAGGCTTTGGGGGGGTTAGGGGGGTGCGGGAGTAGGGGGTCAGGCTTGGGGTGGGGGGTAGAAAACCTGTCCCCTATTCCCGCACCCCCCCAAGCCTGTCCCCTATTCCCACACCCCCCAACCCCCCCCCCCCAAACATGACACAGATAAATGTGAGGTTGCCGTTGTAAGGAGAAGGTGGTATTAGGTATTGGTGTGTGTGTGTGTGTGTGTGTGTGTGTGTGTACTGGTGTGTGTGTGTGTGTGTGTGTGTACTGGTGTGTGTGTGTGTGTGTGTGTGGTGGTGTATGGATGGTTGGTTGTGTTGGTGTGTGGTGGTGTAGTGTCGGTGTGTGTGTGTGTGTACTGGTGTGTATGTGAGTGTGTGTGTGTATACTGGTGTGTGTGTGTGTGTGTGGGGTGTGTGTGATATATTGTGGTGTGGTGGGGAGGGGTGAGGTAGTTTGGTGTTTGGTGTATGGTTGGCTGTGTGTGTGTGTGTGTGTGTGTGTAGGTGTGGTGAGGTATAAGGTGTAAGGTGTGAGGTATAAGGTGTGGTTGACAAGTACAGTCGGCGGCATAAGTGTTGTCGCCTCAGAAATACACACGTTTTTATACACCTAATAATTTCGAGTCTATGAACATTGCGTGCCTCGGTGAAGCAAGCGAGGCGACACCACTTTTGCCCCAGACTGTACATACACCTAACTAACTCTCTCTCTCTCTCTCTCTCTCTCTCTCTCTCTCCAAGGGGGTGCTGGAGTAGGGGACAGGCCTGGGGATTTAATTAAGGATGTGATGGCGTAGGGGGGAAATAATAATAATAATAATAATAATAATAATAATAACAATAATAATAATAGTTACTTGGCAACTCCACCACTGTCAACCCCACCACTCACCGACGCCTCGCTCGGGCCAAAAAATAAATTACATATGTGTGTTCCTCACGTGATATCTTCGTAGCCAGTAGTCCTAGACAGCTGGGGATGGTCTCATTGGAAAGAGGAAGAGTTGTTGCTTAAAATGAAACTAAATATAAGTTTCTAGGCATTGTAGTTTAGAGAGAAAGAGTGGATGTAATAGACCGACACACAGAGAGAAAGAAATGTGTGTGCGCATGTAAGAGAGAGGAAAAAAAATTACATATGTGTATTCCTCACATGATATCTGTGTAGCCAGTAGTCCTAGACAGCTGGGGATAGTCTCATTGGAAAGAGGAAGAGTTGCTGCTTAGAATGAAACTAAGTATAAGTTTCTAGGCATTGTAGTTTACACGTAGGTAGTGAGTGAAGTAAAGAGGTTGGTGGGAGGAATGTGTGTATGTGTACGGTAGGATTGTGTGCGTGTACGGGGTGTGTGTGTGTACGGTGTCTGTGTGTGTGTGTACGGTAGGATTGTGTGCGTGTGTGTGTGTGCGGTGTGTGTGTGTGTGTACGGTGTGTGTGTGTGTGTGTGTACGGTAGGATTGTGTGCGTGTGTATGTGTGTGTGTGTGCGTATGTGCGTGTGTATGTATGTGTGTGTATGTGTATGTATGTATGTGAATATGTGTGTATGTGTATGTGTGTGTAAGTGTGTTTATGTATGTATGTGTATGTATATATGTGTATGTGTGTCGGTGTGTGTGTCTGTGTGTATGTATGTGTGTATGTATGTGTGTATGTGCGTGTGTATGTGTGTATGTATGTGTGTATGTATGTATGTGTGCATGTGTATGTGTGTGTATGTGTGTGTGTGTGCGTGTGTATGTATGTGTGTATGTGTGCGTGTATGTATGTGTGTAAGTGTGCGTGTGTGTATGTTTGTGTGTGTTTGTATGTATGTGTGTATGTATGTGTATGTGTGTATGTGTTCATGTGTATGTGTGTGCGTGTGTATGTATGTGTGCGTATGTGCGTGTAATACGTCGTGTATGTGTGTGTGCATGTGTATGTTTGCGTATGTTTATGTGTGTGTGAGTGCGTGTATGTGTATGTGTGTATGTGTATGTGTGCGTATGTTCGTATGTATGTGTATATGTGTATGTGTGCATATGTGCGTATGTATGTGAGCGCGCGTCTGTGCGTGACAGCGAGAGAGAGAGAGAGAAAATGTGTGTGCGTATGTATGTGTGTGTAGGAAAGAGTGACGTCATAATCCCACTATCCAACTCTCTCTCTCTCTCTCTCTCTCTCTCTCTCTCTATCTCACTCTCTCTATCTCACTCTCTCTCTCTCTATCTCACTCTCTCTCTCTATCTCACTCTCTCTCTCTATCTCACTCTCTTTCTCTCTATCTCCATCACTCTCTCTCTATCTCCTTCTCTTTCTCTCTATCTCCTTCTCTTTCTCTCTATCTCACTCTCTCTCTCTCTATCTCACTCTCTCTCTCTCTATCTCACTCTCTCTCTCTCTATCTCCTTCTCTTTCTCTCTATCTCCTTCTCTTTCTCTCTATCTCATTCTCTTTCTCTCTATCTCCTTCTCTTTCTCTCTATCTCCTTCTCTCTCTCTATCTCCATCACTCTCTCTCTATCTCCTTCTCTCTCTCTATCTCCATCACTCTCTCTCTATCTCACTCTCTCTCTCTATCTCACTCTCTCTCTCCGCCTCGAGTCAACTGTAAACTGAACAGAAAACGAAGATTTCAAATATAATTGGATTTTAAAATAGTCATCCATTAAAAACAATCATAGAAAACGGGAAGATTTTCTAGAAAATGGGACGGGGTTAGAAAATGTTAGAAAAAAAGAATAAACCTCACGCTACGATTCCTCAAACTCGGTTGACTTAGGTTTAAATAACGACACTAAAACATTACTTAATCGTTATTTTTTTGTGATGGGAAACGTGCCTAGAAATATATTTACTTTATCAAATTATAATTATTGGCGTACGAGTAATATTGAGTGAGTAATTTAAATAAATGTTTGAACGAAGTCATTATCTACACTTTCGAATAAAACAACCTCATTATAACTTTTCATTACCAGATCAAAATCAGAATTGGTTATGATATGATGTGGTTAGGATGTGGTTAGGATGTTGAATATCTCGATAAATAACGAGTTAAATGCAGTTTTTAGTGTCTGGAAAATTGTAGTTTAGTAAATAATCGTTCATTTAAGACTATACCAGTGAATTAACATCGTAATTTTTATAGTAAAGGGGAAAAACTTATGTTACTTTATAGGGTTCATTTGCCAAGGGGATCTGGCAATGTTGCAGGTCCGTTATTGACATTCTTCATTACGTAATGGCTACCTGTGGTCTTACCTCTTTGACAAGGCGTTCATTACGGCCTCGTTATTCAATAATTACACCCTTAGGTAAGTTCATTATCATTTTTATGGGTAGATAATAGATTAATCTGGCCACGTGACCCACCGTGGCCACTGATAGATAACAAATAGACGAGAAAATAGATAGATAAACAAGGCCATTTTGGACCAACTTTAAATATGGCGTCTGTGTGTTTAACCCTTCTCCTACCTTCACTATATATCGTAATAATTTAAATATTAGAAGCTCAGGTAAGTCGATACAGCTATGAGGTATAGTTTATATCAAGGTTTATATATATATCTATCGTTATATTACCCTTTGGGAACCAAGCAAATAATAAAATAGCAGAAAATAGATAGATAAGCTATTTTTTTTTTTTCGTCCGTGTGAAATTTTAGGATTAATCTCGTAAGAATTTATATTATTAATATTTAATATAAGCTCAGGTAAGCCTATATTACTCTGAGATTATATTTATTTATATATCTATCGTTATATCACATTGTGGGAATAATAATATAGCAGGAAATAAATAGATATTTTTTTTTTTTGGTCCCGTTTGAAATTATGGTAATTTATCGTAATAATTTCAATATTTATTTTTTAATTAGCTCATTTAAGTCTATATCACTCTGAGATTATAGTTAGTTTATTTATATATCTATCGTTATATCACATTGTGGGTAGTGTGGGAATAATAATATAGGCGATAAAATCAATATATAAAAAAAAATTGTCGTCAGCTGATTTAAATTACATGGAGGTATAATAATTATGAAGGCGGCATGACGACTCAGCGTTGCCAGATGTGAGATAATTATCAAATAAATACGATAATTTGCATGAGATAATGTGATAAATTTAGAAAATGTGTGATAATTATTATTATTATAACGGCAAAAAATAGGATAATGTTTAATAAATTGGTTATTAGGGTGAGAAGGAATCTGGTGATAATTTTTATATACATGAAGGAACGATAAAATGATCATTCAATTCGTAAGTATTATTGTACCTACTCAAATTTATTGGTATATAATTATTATATAATGTACTCTGTAGGTAGGTAGGCCTATACTTATTAATATTATAATTAATTAATAAGGGAGAATAAATAAAATCACTAAAGAACTTACTTATATAATAGTAAATAAATAAAAAAGTGCCGAACAAAAGGTAGAATTTTCACCATCGTCACGTGTTATTGTTTGTGTGTGTGTGTGTGTGTGTGTGTCACGTGTTATTGTTTGTGTGTGTGTGTGTGTCCAGTCGTCGATGCCACATGGGTTTGTTTTGGTTGGTAAGCACACAAACGAAAGAATGTTTGTCGTGTAAATACCTTATGGGTGAATTATTTAATGAATTTGTTAAGTAATTAATCTATATAGTGATTATTATTATTATTATTATTATTATTATTATTATTATTATTATTATTATTATTATTATTATTGTTATTGTTATTGTTATTATTGTTATTATTATTATTATTATTGTTATTATTATTAAATACCTTATGGGTGAATTATTTAATGAATTTGGTGAGTAATTAATTTATATAGTGATTATTATTATTATTATTATTATTATTATTATTATTATTATTATTATTATTATTATTATTAAATCAAGCCTAACATAATGAAGCCTTAATATTGGGGTTGGTTGGGGAGCTTACAAACCAAACATTTATTTCCTAGAAGGATTTAGTGTGACTACCTGGACCTAACCTGTACACACTACCTGGACCTAACCTGTACACACTACCTGGACCTAACCTGTACAGACTACCAGGACCTAACCTGTACACACTACCTGGACCTAACCTAATTACAACAACCTTCACAAGTTTGGCTATTTTTTTTTTTAATTCTTGTAATTACTCTGGTGTCCTTCTATGTATCCATTTTCCGTTTGTACCATCTTATTCCCCATAAAATTGTCTATGTATCCATCTATGTATCCATGTATTAATGTATGTATTTATGTGTACAGATTACAAAACAAAACGAGGAGAGTATGACAGCAATGACCAACCCAACCCAACCCACTATTACAACCTTGGACCTGATATGTGGCCCCTAACCTGAAGTGGCCCGGACCCCTACCCTGAAGTGGCCCAGGTCCCTAACCTGAAGTGGCCCGGACCCCTACCCTGAAGTGGCCCGGGTCCCTAACCTGAAGTGGCCCGGACCCCTACCCTGAAGTGGCCCAGGCCCCTAACCTGAAGTGGCCCGGACCCCTAACCTGAAGTGACCCGGGCCCCTAACCATATTGTGATACGTGAGTAGCTCCCTAAATGGCCCCTTCAACTCA
Organism: Petrolisthes manimaculis; assembly: GCA_034508575.1. Lineage (NCBI taxonomy): Eukaryota > Metazoa > Arthropoda > Malacostraca > Decapoda > Porcellanidae > Petrolisthes > Petrolisthes manimaculis. The sequence goes on from JAWZYT010006709.1 coordinate 14,329, forward strand.
GATAGAGGAAAGCAAGTAGATAGATAGATAGATAGATAGATAGAGAGAGAGAGAGAGAGAGAGAGAGAGAGAGAGAGAGAGAGAGAGAGAGAGAGAGAGAGAGAGAGAGAGAGAGAGAGAGAGAGAGAAGCATCTGTGTCCTCCCATTTACACCCTCCCTTCCATTTCACAGCCTCATGTACGTGTGTATATATGTATGTACGTGTGTGTGTATACCTATGTACGTGTGTATGTACATGTATGTACGTGCTCTTAATAATACTGAAACAAGATGACATCAAACTGGTGAGATAATACAACAACATTCTATTCTGTCATTATATATATACACTGTGGTGTTTTTTTATTACATTATAGGTTGGTGAAGGGTTGTTTCACATAAAGTGTATGCCTGTATGTGTGTATGTATGTATATATGTACACTCTGCTCTTTTTTTATTACATTATAGGTTAGTGAAGGGTTGTGTCGTATAAAGTGAATTTAGCATAAAGTAAATTGTACATTTCCATAATAAATAATTTAACTTTAACTTGAAAATGGAGTTTGTGTAAATTGCATTTATTTAATTTTTTTCATGATACACACTATTTCAAATTCACATAATTTAAACTCACATAAAAAGAGAGGAGAGTGTATGTATGTATATGTATATATAAATAGATGTGTATGTA
>JAWZYT010006709.1:20000-27500 GCA_034508575.1 Petrolisthes manimaculis
ATTCATTTTTGTTATTAATTAATTATTCATTTTTGTTTCAGATTGGTTTTTGAAGAATGAAGAAAAGAAGAAAGAAAAGATAGAGAGAGAGAGGGAAAGAGAGAAAGACACACACACACACAGAAAGAGAGAGAGAAAGACACACACAGAAAGAGAGAGACAAAAGACACACACAGAAAGAAAGTCTCTCTCTTTCTGTGTGTGTCTTTCTCTCTCTGTGTGTGTGAGAGGGAAAGCCACACACACACACACACTCTTTCTGTGTGTGTGTGTGTGTGTGTGTTTTTCCCTCTCACACACACAGAGGGAAAGAAACACACACACAGAGAGAGAGAGAGAGACAAAAAAAAAAAATGTATATATAAAATTGTCCGAAGATGTAATATACCTTTGTAATTACTGTTATTCTGTTTATTATTTCTCCTCCTGTGGTTATTTTGTATGTATGGGAGTAGGGGACAGGCTTGGGGGGAGGGGGGGGTGCTGGAATAGGGGGACAGGCTTTCTACACACACACATACATTCACTGTCACACACACCTTCTCTCCACCTTCTCTCCACACACACATACCTTCCCTCCACCTCCCCTTCTCTCCACACACACATACCTTCCCTCCACCTCCCCTTCTCTCTCTCTCCCTCCACACACACACAGACACCTTCTCTCCACACACACACACAGCCCACATTTTTAACAGACGTTTTGATATGGGATTGAACCCTGATCCTTCACAGCCACAGTCCATTACACTACCCACTCTGCCACGCCACCCCCAATTATATACACACTATTGACATATTTATCTATCTGGTATAGGAAGAAACTATTTAATATAATATAAATATACGTTTGTATGGGATATAATCATCTAGAGAAATTGACTCTTACATACACACACACATGCATTCTCTCACTCACACACGTACATTCATTCTGTCACTCTTTTACACACACACACACACATACATTCTCTCACAACACAGTTACACCCATTTCAACACCTTTAAAAATCCTAAGTGTTCTGAGGTGGAATCGAACCCTGATCCCTCACAGTCACAGTCCAACACTCTCTCCACTCAGCCACCACCACCCACAACTATATTGAGACAATTGTTGCATTTATATACCTGTTTTATGAAACTTTTTAAAATAATACGAGTGTTTGTATATATGTATGTGTATTTATCTATCTGTTTTATGTTTGTATATATGTATTTATCTATCTGTTTTTATGAAACTTTTTTAAAATAATACAAGTTCACATAGACAATTGATGTATTTATCTATCTGTTTATATGTATTTATCTATCTGTTATATGAAACTTTAAAAAAAAAATACGAGTGTTTGTATATGTATTTATCTATTTGTTTTATGAAACTATTTAATATAATACCAATGTTTGTATATATGTATTTATCTATCTGATATATGAAACTATTTAATATAATAAATATTATAAATAATATTATATAGTATTAATTTCGTTTTTATTTATATAATAGATAGATATATCTATGTATCTGTAATTGTTATTTGTCTATATATATATATGAAATATAATTAATGTTATATACTGTATATGATATAATTATGTACAGAAATTATGTATATACTATTGATTTAGTTATATCAATAGTTTATCTATGTATCTGAAAATATTTGTCTATAAATATATATGTTATAATGAATGTATGTAATATATTATAATAGATATATGAATGATTATAATATGTAGCAAAATTATTTATTTAAGTATTTGAAATTGTTATTTGTCTATATATCTATCTAATATAATATATATATTTAATTTAATTATATATATAGTATTTATTATCTAGTATATAAATATGAATCTTAAATTGTTATTTGAATCAAATTCTGTATATCTATTATATATTGTATAATAATTATATGATATTGTATAACATTCTTGGCTTATTATTTCATATATTGATATGAAAAAAAAAAAAAAAAAAAAAAAAAAATATATATATATATATCTGTGCATCTCAAATATTTATCTAAATTAATTATTCCATTTATGATTTTGTTTGTACCTCAAAAATCTATCTCACTTTTGAATGGATTTATATATTGATCCATTACTTATAATTTTCTCGTACGTTTATATTTCCAATAGTTTATTTATTTTCAGTGTTTATATGTAGTATAAATTTCAAATTTGTTAATTGTACACCTTGATAATATGTATCATTAAATATATCAAACTCTTTATTCATTAAATATATTTAATTATTAATATATATCATTATCATTATTATTACTATTATTATTATTATTACTATTACTATTACTATTACTATTATTATTACTATTATTATTATTATTATTATTATTATTACTATTATTATTATTATTATTATCATTGTTATTATTATTAAATATTCATTAAATATGTATCTTTGAATAATGTGTTTCTCTATATAAACCTTTACATTTTATTTAGGTTTTTATCAAGTAAAACAACAAACAAACAACTTGCTAAACCAAATATATACAATTAACATACAATTATTACGTATATTCCAATTAAAACCTAACAACTTTATTTATTTATTACAAATTATTTATTACAAATTTCAAAGACTTTCCAGAAAACAGCCAACATCAATTTATAAACAAAAAAATGAATAAATCTTTATTTTGAAATTCTTATTCAAAAATCCACCAAAATAAATTTAATAATAAAAAAGTAATAATAATAAAATAAAACTTTGAAAATTTAGAAATTCATATTCAAACTAAACCAAAAATTAAGTGAATTTAAGAGGGTGTGGGAATAGGGGGACAGGCTTCAGGGGGGGAATAGGGCACAGGCTTGGGGGGGGGGGGGGGGGGTTGGGGGGACAGGCTTGGGGGGGACTGGGGGGTGCGGGAATATGGGACAGGCTTGGGGGGATTAGAGGAGGTGTGGGAATTGGGGGACAGGCTTTCTACCCACCCCAAGCCTGTCCCCCTATTCCCACAACCCCCCAGTCCCCCCTGAAGCCTGTCCCCTATTCCCCCCCAAGCCTGTCCCCCCCCCCCAAGCCTGTCCCCTATTCCCACACCCTCTTAAATTCACATAATTTTTGGTTTAGTTTGAATATGAATTTCTAAATTTTCAAAGTTTTATTTTATTATTATTATTATTATTATTATTATTATTATTATTTTTTTTTTTTTTTTTTTTTATTTTGTTCTTCTGTTATCACTCCACTTCCTGTTACTTGTTCTTCTGTTCTTCTCTGTTCTCCACACACCTGAAATAACATAACGGTACAATAATTATTAGTAATTATTTGTAATTATTAGTAATTATTTGTAATTATTAGTAATTATTTGTAATTATTAGTAATTATTTGTAATTATAGTCTTGCAATCAAACCTTCTCAGGAATAACACACACACACACAGGAATAATACATACACACACACAAACACACGAGGAATAATACACACACACACACACACGAGGAATAATACATACACACACACAAACACACGAGGAATAATACACACACACACAGGAATAATACATACACACACACACACACACGAGGAATAATACACACACACACACACACACGAGGAATAATACATACATACAGTTAAACCCCGTTATTTCGGATATTTCGGACACAATCCGCTGGAGATTTTTTTTTGTCTGAATTTTGGTTTCTCTATTTTTTCCTATTATATTTTTTACATTATACAGTAGGTATATTATTTACACATCATTACATACCTATTTATGTATATATACAGTTGACTCTCGAATAAATCCGAGGAGTTCTTATACAAAATGAGTGAAATCATTATGAACATGTCGTCTGCGAAGCGTGGGTGTGTGTGTGTGTGTGTGTTGCCACCACTTCTCCCGCACTCCTTCCCCCCCCCCCCCTACCCTCAGTCTCCATTCACCCTAGCTCAAGGTCAAGGGAATATAGGCCTAACATGGGTTGTCACCTTGTGTTTGACTCGCTCATTTCTAGTAATAACGAGTTAACCACCAGCTTCATGCCAGGTGGTGCATTTACAAAACGGAAGGTCATGTCCTTCCATAGAAAGAAGGAAGATGTTTCTGGAATAGATAAAGGAGAAGGAAACACCAGAGTACAGTATGGCTAATAAAATGTAAACAATGGATATCCCGTTATTTTCCCCCTTCCCCCCCCTACCACCTAGACCACTACCACCTAGACCACTACCACCTAGACCACTACCACGCATGTGTAATTTGTTATCTTTACAAGCACGGGTTGGAGACTTGGAGTGGTTGCGTATCACTACATCATTCTTGTTTTTATTAAACAGTATTAAATAGCTACTCTGATACGTCCCACTATACGATCACGGCAAGAAATAAACTCATCTCTTCACCACACAAGGTAAATAACATTTAGGTATATTATTTACACATCACTACATACCTATTTATGTAGATATATATATCTGTATTTTGTGTTAATTTTTGTACAAACACGTTTTTTTTTGTGTGTTTTTATTTTTGTTTCGTACCCCTCGTAAAAATTCGTCGCAATTACGGTCAAACCGCAAATACGGACACCCTCTCCCCCCTATTAGTCCGAAATAACGAGGTTCAACTGTATGTTTTTTTTAATATGGAATTACAGTAAGGTATGTTTTTTTTTAATCTAAAAGTACGGTATGTTTTTTTTTAATCTAAAAGTACGGTATGGAATTACAGTAAGGTATGTTTTTTTTTAATCTAAGGGTGCATTCACAGCAAGCGAGTCGCGTCAAGTCGTGTCACGTCACAATACGTCATAATTCGCCACCCGTAGTTAGCATTAAATCACCCGTAGTTAGCATTAAATCATATGGATGTAAGGCAAAGCCGTTCACACCGAATGTGTCACGTCGTGTCGTGTCGTGTCGTGTCGAGTCACAGATGGCACCAGACCCATTTCTGTGTGAGTCACAGTGAGTCCACGGTGGTCAATTTCTTGTTTATCAGTTACATTTTCACTTACCAAGATGAGAGCAGAGCAGTCACTTGCCTCTACAGTATTCAGTCTACAGTGTTCAGTCTACAGTATTCAGTCTACAGTATTCAGTCTACAGTGTTCAGTCTACAGTGTTCAGTCTACAGTGTTCAGTCTACAGTGTTCAGTCTACAGTGTTCAGTCTACAGTGTTCAGTCTACAGTGTTCAGTCTACAGTATTCAGTCTACAGTATTCAGTCTACAGTGTTCAGTCTACAGTGTTCAGTCTACAGTGTTCAGTCTACAGTGTTCAGTCTACAGTGTTCAGTCTACAGTGTTCAGTCTACAGTGTTCAGTCTACAGTGTTCAGTCTACAGTGTTCAGTCTACAGTATTCAGTCTACAGTGTTCAGTCTACAGTGTTCAGTCTACAGTGTTCAGTCTACAGTGTTCAGTCTACAGTGTTCAGTCTACAGTGTTCAGTCTACAGTGTTCAGTCTACAGTGTTCAGTCTACAGTGTTCAGTCTACAGTATTCAGTCTACAGTATTCAGTCTACAGTGTTCAGTCTACAGTGTTCAGTCTACAGTGTTCAGTCTACAGTGTTCAGTCTACAGTGTTCAGTCTACAGTGTTCAGTCTACAGTGTTCAGTCTACAGTGTTCAGTCTACAGTGTTCAGTCTACAGTGTTCAGTCTACAGTGTTCAGTCTACAGTGTTCAGTCTACAGTGTTCAGTCTACAGTATTCAGTCTACAGTGTTCAGTCTACAGTGTTCAGTCTACAGTGTTCAGTCTACAGTGTTCAGTCTACAGTGTTCAGTCTACAGTGTTCAGTCTACAGTGTTCAGTCTACAGTGTTCAGTCTACAGTGTTCAGTCTACAGTGTTCAGTCTACAGTGTTCAGTCTACAGTGTTCAGTCTACAGTGTTCAGTCTACAGTGTTCAGTCTACAGTGTTCAGTCTACAGTATTCAGTCTACAGTGTTCAGTCTACAGTATTCAGTCTACAGTGTTCAGTCTACAGTGTTCAGTCTACAGTATTCAGTCTACAGTGTTCAGTCTACAGTGTTCAGTCTACAGTGTTCAGTCTACAGTGTTCAGTCTACAGTGTTCAGTCTACAGTGTTATAAACTGTGTGTGTGTGTTTGTAGGACTCACCATTGTGTGTGTGTGTGTGTGTGTTTAGTGTCAATATTTGAAGGACTCACTAACCTTCTATTTTCTTATTACATCATGACACACACACACACACACACACACACACACAGAGGTCCTTCAGAAGGCAACATCAGGACAGGCTTCAATCCACTTTCTTGTACCATGTTACAAATTGACCCTCGTCTCACTCCATCTGAAAAAAAAAAAACATGGAATTAATTATGGTGTTGTGGGAATAGAGAGACAGGCTTGGTGGGGGTGTGGGGGTTGTGGGAGGAGGGGGACAGGCTTGGTGGGGGTTTAGGGGTGTGTGGGAATAGAGGGACAGGCTTGGTGGGGGTGTGGGGGTTGTGGGAGGAGGGGGACAGGCTTGGTGGGGGTTTAGGGGGTGTGTGGGAATAGAGAGACAGGCTTGGTGGGGGTTTAGGGGTTGTGGGAGGAGGGGGACAGGCTTGGTGGGGGTTTAGGGGTGTGTGGGAATAGAGGGACAGGCTTGGTGGGGGTGTGGGGGGTTGTGGGAGGAGGGGGACAGGCTTGGTGGGGGTTTAGGGGGTGTGTGGGAATAGAGAGACAGGCTTGGTGGGGGTTTAGGGGTTGTGGGAGGAGGGGGACAGGCTTGGTGGGGGTTTAGGGGTGTGTGGGAATAGAGGGACAGGCTTGGTGGGGGTGTGGGGGTTGTGGGAGGAGGGGGACAGGCTTGGTGGGGGTTTAGGGGGTGTGGGAGGAGGGGGACAGGCTTGGTGGGGGTGTGGGGGGTGTGGGAGGAGGGGGACAGGCTTGGTGGGGGTTTAGGGGTGTGTGGGAATAGAGGGACAGGCTTGGTGGGGGTTTAGGGGTGTGTGGGAATAGAGACAGGCTTGGTGGGGGTTTAGGGGTGTGTGGGAATAGAGAGACAGGCTTGGTGGGACTGGGGTGTGTGTGGGAGGCTTAGGTTGTAGGAATAGAGTTACATTTACATGGGTAACATTCTTTCCTTTACATGTTTAAGGGACCCTGTGTGTGCTGTTGTCAGAACATTGGAGGTAGAGGAGTCCTTCAAATATTGCCATGAAACACACACACCTATATGGAAGGAGTTTGTTTCGTGGCCTAGTTAGGAGGAATCAGAAGCCTACAATGTTCATACATGATCACAGAGGTCTTAATGGAGTACATGTATAAAATTTATCACACTGCCTCCATGTACAATCAATTTACTATTCATCTCTATTATTTATACATGTATTCACTCATTCATCCTCATTTAATTTTAATTTTAAATGTATTATGTATATTTTCAGCCTATCAGCTGCCATTTACTAATAAACCGTATATTATTATTATTATTACAAGGTATTTATGGGACTGATGGAACCAAGTTTTGTGAAGGGGTCGCATAGAGTGAATGCCTGTAT
>JAWZYT010006709.1:30000-50923 GCA_034508575.1 Petrolisthes manimaculis
ATCTCCCTCCCTCTCACACACACACACACACACAGTCTCTCTCCCTCCCTCCCTCCCCCTCTCTCTCTCTCTCTCTCTCTCTCTCTCTCTCTCCCTCCCTCTCTCTCTCTCTCTCACACACACACACACACACAGTCTCTCTCTCTCTCTCTGTCTCTCTCTCACACACACACACATACAAACCTTGTGTGTTGCAGCAATGAGTGTTGCAACATGGAAACATCTTGACTGTATTGCAGACTTGACAACACTCCACAAACTCTGCAATGATACCAACAGTTAGGAGTTATATGTGTGTGTGAGAGAGCGAGAGAGAGAGAGACTGTGTGTATGTGTGTGTGAGAGACTGTGTGTGTGTGTGAGAGAGACTGTGTGTGTGTGTGTGAGAGAGACTGTTTTGTTTTTCATACGAGAGACCGTGTGTGTGTGTGTGTGTGTGTGTGTGTGTGTGTGTGTGTGTGTGTGTGTGTGTGTGTGTGTGTGTGTGTGTGTGTGTGTGTGTGTGTGTGTGTGAGAGAGAGACTGTTTTACGGTACGGTATATGTAATAATAATAATAATAATAATAATAATAATAATAATACAAGTTGTTATGGTCAAATTTCTCTAAGTTTGATATAGGTCATACTTACCTAATAAAACTTCCAATAGTCTGCTCAGGTTAGGTCCTGGTAGTCTGTAATGGTAAGATTAGATTAGGTTGGGTTAGATTAGATTAGGATAGGTTAGGTTAGATTAGGATAGGTTAGATTAGATTAGGATAGGTTAGATTAGATTAGGATAGGTTAGATTAGATTAGGATAGGTTAGATTAGACTAGGATAGGTTAGATTAGATTAGGATAGGTTAGATTAGATTAGGTTAGGTTAGGTTAGATTAGATTAGGTTGGGTTAGATTAGATTAGGATAGGTTAGATTAGATTAGGATAGGTTAGATTAGATTAGGTTGGGTTGGGTTAGGTTAGATTAGATTAGGTTAGATTAGATTAGGTTAGGTTAGATTAGATTAGGATAGGTTAGATTAGGATAGGTTAGGTTAAATTAGGATAGGTTAGGTTAGGTTATTTATATATGGATAAAACATTAAATTTAAACAATATAATGGAAGCTAAAAATTATTATTATTATTATTATTATTATTATTACTTGAAAAAAATCTTGGTAAAAGCTATGTATATTTTGTGTGAAAATTTTACACACACACACACACACACACACTTTCTCTTTACACACACACACACACTTTCTCTATACACACACACACACACTTTCTCTATACACACACACACACACACTTTCTCTATACACACACACACACTTTCTCAATATACACACACACACACACTTTCTCTATACACACACACACACTTTCTCTATATACACACACACACTTTCTCTATACACACACACACACACTTTCTCTATACACACACACACTTTCTCTATACACACACACACACACACACTTTCTCTATACACACACACACACTTTCTCTATATACACACACACACTTTCTCTATACACACACACACTTTCTCTATACACACACACACACACACACCTATTACTAAAAAACATTATAATAAGTGTAATAATTATATACGGTACTGAAAAAATATACTGAAACCATTTGTTATGTTATATTGTGTGTGTGTATATATATATGTGTGTGTGTGTGTGTGTGTGTATGTGTGTGTGTGTATTTATGTGTATATATGAGTGTTTGTATGTGTGTCTGTATTTACCTATTTGTCCCATTATCCCAATATTTATCCAACTTCTTTTTAAAGTGTGTAAATGTGTGTATACATATATATTTGTGTGTGTGTATATGTGTGTCTGTGTATGTGTGTGTATATATGAGTGTATATGTGTGTGTGTGTGTGCAGTATGAGACTGTACGAAAAAACAAATAATATTTCTGCACTCTTTAAAAATATTGTACTGTAATTTCAAATCACCAGTGGCGGCTGTTAGTGGCTGCTGTTAGTGGCGGCTGTCAGTGGCGGCTGTCAGTGGTGGCTGTTAGTGGCTGCTGTTAGTGGCTGCTGTTAGTGGCGGCTGTCAGTGGCGGCTGTTAGTGGCGGGTTTCTCAAGGAAGGCTGGCTTCTGTAATAATAATAATAATAATAATAATAATAATAATGTAAGAATTTACAGGGGGAATGATGGGCTTTTCACAAATTATACAATTCTTGCCATGGACAAAAAAAAAATGTTGATAATGAGAGAGAGAGAGAGAGAGAGAGAGAGAGAGAGAGAGAGAGAGAGAGAGAGAGAGCTGCTCACTTATTGAAGGGTGTCCAGCTGTGGGTGTGTGTGTGTGTGTGTGTGTTGGTCCCAAGACGAAGATGCCACCACTCCAAGACCAACACCTGTAAATAATAATAATAATAATAATAATAATAATAATAATAATAATAATAGTAATAATAATAGTAATAATAGTAATAATAATAGTAATAATAATAATAGTAATAATAATAATAGTAATAATAATAATAATAATAGTAATAATAATAATAATAATAATAATAATAATAATAATAATAATAATAATAATAGTACCGTAATAATAGTGGGACTGGGGGTGTTTGGGAGTAGGGGACAGGCTTGGGGGGGTTAGAGAGGGTGCGGGAATAGGGGGACAGGCTTTCTACCCACCCCAAGCCTGTCCCCCTACCCCTGCACCCCCCTAACCCCCCCAAGCCTGTCCCCTACTCCCACACACCCCCAGTCCCACTATTATTACGGTACTATTATTATTATTATTATTATTATTATTATTACTATTATTATTACTATTATTATTATTATTATTATTATTACTATTACTATTATTATTATTACTATTACTATTATTATTATTACTATTATTATTACTATTACTATTATTACTATTATTATTACTATTATTATTCTTAGTATTATTATTATTACTTAAAATTTGTGGTTACATTCCATAATTGATTATTTTACTGTACTTAAATTTTGTGTAGAGAATAATTATAGTTAAATATGATCATTGCAATAATAAATATAATAATAATAATTAAGTGAGTAATTAAGAGAGTAATGTAATAATAATAATAATAATAATAATAATACTATAATAATAATTACCGTGTGTGTGTGACTGTGTGTGTGTTACCGGGAGTTCCAGCAGACTCGGGACTGCTCGGACACACACACACACACACACACACACACAGTCACACACACACAAACACACACACACACAAACTCAAACCATCCCTAATAAACTATGAAAAATAATGTATGTATGTACTGTATATGTGTGTACATATGTATATGTATGTATGGGAATATGTCTATGTGGATGTATATGTGTGTGCATGTGTGTACATGTGTGTATGGGAATATGTCTATGTGGATGTATATGTGTGTGTGCATGTGTGTTTATGTGTGTATGGGAATATGTATATGTGTGTGCATGTGTGTGTATGTGTGTGTATGTGTGTACATGTGTGTATGGGTATATGTCTATGTGGATGCATGAGGATGTGTATATGTGCATGTATGTATATAGGTTTATATGTGTGTGACAGCGTAATGAATGTATATATGTGTGTCAATGTAATTAATGTTTTTGAATTATGTTTTTGAATTATACCGTAACTGTATATTTTCTGAATTAAACCATTTATTATTATTACACAGTCCTTCTTTCTTTCCTTCTTTCCTTCCTTCTTTTCTTCCTTCCTTCCATCCTTCTTTCTTTCCTTCCTTCCTTCCATCCTTCTTCCTTTCTTTCTTTCCTTCCATCCTTCCTTCTTTTCTTCCTTCCTTCCATCCTTCTTTCTTTCCTTCCTTCCTTCCATCCTTCTTCCTTTCTTTCTTTCCTTCCATCCTTCCTTCTTTCTTTCCTTCCTTCCATCCTTCTTTCTTTTTTTCCTACCATCCCTTTTTCTTTCCTTCCTTCCATCCTTCTTTCTTTCTTTCCTTCCTTCCTTCTATCCTTCATTCAATATTTACGATTATCATTATTATTGTTATTATTATTATTATTAGTGTTATTATTAGTGTTATTATTATTAGTGTTATTATTATTATTATTGTTATTATTATTAATTTAATATTTACCGAATAACCGTAATGTTTTCAATATTTACCAAAATAACAGTAATTCTTTCAATAATTACCAAACACATATATACATAATAATAATGTTGTATTTATTTATTACCAATTAGAAAATAGTATTACCAGATATAATTTGAATCTTGGGGGTTTTGGCTAGGAAACCCGCAGTGTTACCACATCCGGCTATATGCCCCAGTCAATTTATGGTAGTTTACACTGGTTATATCCCTGTAGTCTGCCCAGGTTAGGTCCCTGTAGTCTGCCCAGGTTAGGTCACGGTAGTCTGCCCAGGTTAGGTCTCGGTAATTTATACCGGTTATATCACGGTAGTCTGCCCAGGTTAGGTCACGGTAGTCTGCCCAGGTTAGGTCCCAGTAGTCTGCCCAGGTTAGGTCCCGGTATTTTGCCCAGGTTAGGTCCAGGTAGTCCGCCCAGGTTAGGTCTCGGTAGTTAGCCCAGGTTAGGTCCCGGTAGTCTGCCCAGGTTAGGTCCAGGTAGTCTGCCCAGGTTAGGTCACGGTAGTCTGCCCAGGTTAGGTCCCGGTATTTTGCCCAGGTTAGGTCCCGGTATTTTGCCCAGGTTAGGTCCAGGTAGTTAGCCCAGGTTAGGTCCCTGTAGTCTGCCCAGGTTAGGTCCCGGTATTTTGCCCAGGTTAGGTCCAGGTATTTTGCCCAGGTTAGGTCCAGGTAGTTAGCCCAGGTTAGGTCCCGGTATTTTGCCCAAAATAGTGAATAATTATATAAAAAATGTACAATATAGTGAATGGAGTACTTTTGTAGTTTTACCAATAGTAATAATAATAATAATAATAATAATACTTACCTTTCATAACCTCGTTAGCACCTGTTGAAATTACAATATATTAGGTTTGCTTAATAATATTAATAATAATACTAATATATCATTAAGAGAGAGGGAGAGAGAGGGAGATAGAGAGAGAGAGAGAGAGAGAGAGAGAGAGATAGAGATAGAGGGAGAGAGATAGAGAGACACACACACACACACACGAAACTTATAATTACCTATTATCATTATTTTAACACATTTATCAACATTATTTATTATTTACTGAATACTAAAAGTACTATAAATAATGTATAACTTACCAAAATGACGTAATAAGTTGGTTAGGGTGTGTGTGTGTGTGTCCAGCTGGTGTGTGTGTGTGTGTGTGTTGGTCCCAAGACGAAGATGCCACCACTCCAAGACCAACACCTGTTAATAATAATAGTAATAATAATAATAATAATAACAATAATAACAATAATAATAATAATAGTAATAATAGTAATAATAATAGTAATAATAATAGTAATAATAGTAATAATAATAGTAATAATAATAATAATAATAATAATAATAATAATAATTAGGTTAGGTCAGATTAATTTTGGGTATTATTACAGAATAACTGTGTTTTTGTTTAGGCTTGAGCAGTGTTACCACATTAGGCTTGAGCAGTGTTACCACATTAGGCTTGAGCAGTGTTACCACATTAGGCTTGAGCAGTGTTACCACATTAGGTTAGGTCCCGGGAATTTGCCCCAGTCACTTTATGATAGTTTATACCGGTTATACCCGGTATTTTGCCCAGGTTAGGTCCAGGTAGTTAGCCCAGGTTAGGTGCTGGTAGTCTGCCCGGTTTTTTGCCCAAAATAGTGAATAATTATATAAAAAATGTACAATATAGTGAATGGAGTACTTCTGTAGTTTTACCAATAATAATAATAATAATAATAATAATAATAATAATAATAATAATAATAATAATACTTACCTTTCATAACCTCGTTAGCACCTGTTGAAATTACAATAGATTAGGTTTGCTTAATAATATTAATAATAATACTAATACATCATTAAGAGAGAGAGAGAGGGAGATAGAGAAAGAGATAGAGGGAGAGAGAGATAGAGAGACACACACACACACACACACGAAGCTTATCATTACCTAATATTATTATTTTAACACATTTATCAACATTATTTATTGTTTACTGAATACTAAAGGTATTATTTATTGTTTACTGAATGCTAAAGGTACTATAAATAATGTATAACTTACCAAAATGACGTAATAAGTTGGTTAATACACAGAGCATTGTTTTCCCTCCATTTTCTCGTTAGCAGTGTTGCCAGATCAGATGCCTACAATGTTACCAGATCAGGGAGAGAGAGACACACACACACACACACACGAAACTTATTATTACCTGATATTATTATTATTTTAACACATTTATCAACATTATTTATTGTTTACTATAAATAAATGTACTATAAATAATGTATAACTTACCAAAATGACGTAATAAATTGGTTAATACACAAAGTATTTAGTTCCCTCCATTTTTTCAATAGAAGTGTTGCCAGATCAGATGCATACAATGTTACCAGATCAGGATATCCTCTCTTCTCCCTATTTCCTTCGTTTATCGTTTATCAATTATATCTCTATAATAACGCGTTTTTGACCTGTTTTCACCTGTAATTTGGATTATAAAACATAAAATACATACAATAGAGGTGAATAATTAAGAACTATAAGCATTAACTCCCTAAAAAGCTGTTAGGCTCAGGCATTATATATCCAACCCCTATATTGACTTGTTTTGACTAGAATAATGGCTTTTTGACCTGTTTTCACCTGTCATTTGGATTCTACAGCATAAAATACACCTAATCTATATCATTGGAGCGTCACCAATGGGCTTAATTAAGAAATATGAGCAATAAAATAATTTGTAGTGTATATAAATATAACATCTGATTCCCTGTTTTTGTGGGAGCTGGTGGCCTAGTGGTTATGGTGCTGGAAAGTGAATGGATAGGCCACTGGGATGTAGGTTCGAGGCTCCCCTGAAACCAAGTATAAAAAGATTTTAAATAGGTTAGGTTAGGTTAGGTTAGGTTAGGTTAGGTTAGGTTAGGTTAGGTTAGGTTAGGTTAGGTTAGGTTAGGTTAGGTTAGGTTAGGTTAGGTTAGGTTAGGTTAGGTTAGGTTAGGTTAGGTTAGGTTAGGTTAGGTTAGGTTAGGTTAGGTTAGGTTAGGTTAGGTTAGGTTAGGTTAGGTTAGGTTAGGTTAGGTTAGGTTAGGTTAGGTTAGGTTAGGTTAGGTTAGGTTAGGTTAGGTTAGGTTAGGTTAGGTTAGGTTAGGTTAGGTTAGGTTAGGTTAGGTTAGGTTAGGTTAGGTTAGGTTAGGTTAGGTTAGGTTAGGTTAGGTTAGGTTAGGTTAGGTTAGGTTAGGTTAGGTTAGGTTAGGTTAGGTTAGGTTAGGTTAGGTTAGGTTAGGTTAGGTTAGGTTAGGTTAGGTTAGGTTAGGTTAGGTTAGGTTAGGTTAGGTTAGGTTAGGTTAGGTTAGGTTAGGTTAGGTTAGGTTAGGTTAGGTTAGGTTAGGTTAGGTTAGGTTAGGTTAGGTTAGGTTAGGTTAGGTTAGGTTAGGTTAGGTTAGGTTAGGTTAGGTTAGGTTAGGTTAGGTTAGGTTAGGTTAGGTTAGGTTAGGTTAGGTTAGGTTAGGTTAGGTTAGGTTAGGTTAGGTTAGGTTAGGTTAGGTTAGGTTAGGTTAGGTTAGGTTAGGTTAGGTTAGGTTAGGTTAGGTTAGGTTAGGTTAGGTTAGGTTAGGTTAGGTTAGGTTAGGTTAGGTTAGGTTAGGTTAGGTTAGGTTAGGTTAGGTTAGGTTAGGTTAGGTTAGGTTAGGTTAGGTTAGGTTAGGTTAGGTTAGGTTAGGTTAGGTTAGGTTAGGTTAGGTTAGGTTAGGTTAGGTTAGGTTAGGTTAGGTTAGGTTAGGTTAGGTTAGGTTAGGTTAGGTTAGGTTAGGTTAGGTTAGGTTAGGTTAGGTTAGGTTAGGTTAGGTTAGGTTAGGTTAGGTTAGGTTAGGTTAGGTTAGGTTAGGTTAGGTTAGGTTAGGTTAGGTTAGGTTAGGTTAGGTTAGGTTAGGTTAGGTTAGGTTAGGTTAGGTTAGGTTAGGTTAGGTTAGGTTAGGTTAGGTTAGGTTAGGTTAGGTTAGGTTAGGTTAGGTTAGGTTAGGTTAGGTTAGGTTAGGTTAGGTTAGGTTAGGTTAGGTTAGGTTAGGTTAGGTTAGGTTAGGTTAGGTTAGGTTAGGTTA
Organism: Petrolisthes manimaculis; assembly: GCA_034508575.1. Classification (NCBI taxonomy): domain Eukaryota; kingdom Metazoa; phylum Arthropoda; class Malacostraca; order Decapoda; family Porcellanidae; genus Petrolisthes; species Petrolisthes manimaculis. Next base: position 38,208 of record JAWZYT010006709.1, read on the forward strand.
GGTTAGGTTAGGTTAGGTTAGGTTAGGTTAGGTTAGGTTAGGTTAGGTTAGGTTAGGTTAGGTTAGGTTAGGTTAGGTTAGGTTAGGTTAGGTTAGGTTAGGTTAGGTTAGGTTAGGTTAGGTTAGGTTAGGTTAGGTTAGGTTAGGTTAGGTTAGGTTAGGTTAGGTTAGGTTAGGTTAGGTTAGGTTAGGTTAGGTTAGGTTAGGTTAGGTTAGGTTAGGTTAGGTTAGGTTAGGTTAGGTTAGGTTAGGTTAGGTTAGGTTAGGTTAGGTTAGGTTAGGTTAGGTTAGGTTAGGTTAGGTTAGGTTAGGTTAGGTTAGGTTAGGTTAGGTTAGGTTAGGTTAGGTTAGGTTAGGTTAGGTTAGGTTAGGTTAGGTTAGGTTAGGTTAGGTTAGGTTAGGTTAGGTTAGGTTAGGTTAGGTTAGGTTAGGTTAGGTTAGGTTAGGTTAGGTTAGGTTAGGTTAGGTTAGGTTAGGTTAGGTTAGGTTAGGTTAGGTTAGGTTAGGTTAGGTTAGGTTAGGTTAGGTTAGGTTAGGTTAGGTTAGGTTAGGTTAGGTTAGGTTAGGTTAGGTTAGGTTAGGTTAGGTTAGGTTAGGTTAGGTTAGGTTAGGTTAGGTTAGGTTAGGTTAGGTTAGGTTAGGTTAGGTTAGGTTAGGTTAGGTTAGGTTAGGTTAGGTTAGGTTAGGTTAGGTTAGGTTAGGTTAGGTTAGGTTAGGTTAGGTTAGGTTAGGTTAGGTTAGGTTAGGTTAGGTTAGGTTAGGTTAGGTTAGGTTAGGTTAGGTTAGGTTAGGTTAGGTTAGGTTAGGTTAGGTTAGGTTAGGTTAGGTTAGGTTAGGTTAGGTTAGGTTAGGTTAGGTTAGGTTAGGTTAGGTTAGGTTAGGTTAGGTTAGGTTAGGTTAGGTTAGGTTAGGTTAGGTTAGGTTAGGTTAGGTTAGGTTAGGTTAGGTTAGGTTAGGTTAGGTTAGGTTAGGTTAGGTTAGGTTAGGTTAGGTTAGGTTAGGTTAGGTTAGGTTAGGTTAGGTTAGGTTAGGTTAGGTTAGGTTAGGTTAGGTTAGGTTAGGTTAGGTTAGGTTAGGTTAGGTTAGGTTAGGTTAGGTTAGGTTAGGTTAGGTTAGGTTAGGTTAGGTTAGGTTAGGTTAGGTTAGGTTAGGTTAGGTTAGGTTAGGTTAGGTTAGGTTAGGTTAGGTTAGGTTAGGTTAGGTTAGGTTAGGTTAGGTTAGGTTAGGTTAGGTTAGGTTAGGTTAGGTTAGGTTAGGTTAGGTTAGGTTAGGTTAGGTTAGGTTAGGTTAGGTTAGGTTAGGTTAGGTTAGGTTAGGTTAGGTTAGGTTAGGTTAGGTTAGGTTAGGTTAGGTTAGGTTAGGTTAGGTTAGGTTAGGTTAGGTTAGGTTAGGTTAGGTTAGGTTAGGTTAGGTTAGGTTAGGTTAGGTTAGGTTAGGTTAGGTTAGGTTAGGTTAGGTTAGGTTAGGTTAGGTTAGGTTAGGTTAGGTTAGGTTAGGTTAGGTTAGGTTAGGTTAGGTTAGGTTAGGTTAGGTTAGGTTAGGTTAGGTTAGGTTAGGTTAGGTTAGGTTAGGTTAGGTTAGGTTAGGTTAGGTTAGGTTAGGTTAGGTTAGGTTAGGTTAGGTTAGGTTAGGTTAGGTTAGGTTAGGTTAGGTTAGGTTAGGTTAGGTTAGGTTAGGTTAGGTTAGGTTAGGTTAGGTTAGGTTAGGTTAGGTTAGGTTAGGTTAGGTTAGGTTAGGTTAGGTTAGGTTAGGTTAGGTTAGGTTAGGTTAGGTTAGGTTAGGTTAGGTTAGGTTAGGTTAGGTTAGGTTAGGTTAGGTTAGGTTAGGTTAGGTTAGGTTAGGTTAGGTTAGGTTAGGTTAGGTTAGGTTAGGTTAGGTTAGGTTAGGTTAGGTTAGGTTAGGTTAGGTTAGGTTAGGTTAGGTTAGGTTAGGTTAGGTTAGGTTAGGTTAGGTTAGGTTAGGTTAGGTTAGGTTAGGTTAGGTTAGGTTAGGTTAGGTTAGGTTAGGTTAGGTTAGGTTAGGTTAGGTTAGGTTAGGTTAGGTTAGGTTAGGTTAGGTTAGGTTAGGTTAGGTTAGGTTAGGTTAGGTTAGGTTAGGTTAGGTTAGGTTAGGTTAGGTTAGGTTAGGTTAGGTTAGGTTAGGTTAGGTTAGGTTAGGTTAGGTTAGGTTAGGTTAGGTTAGGTTAGGTTAGGTTAGGTTAGGTTAGGTTAGGTTAGGTTAGGTTAGGTTAGGTTAGGTTAGGTTAGGTTAGGTTAGGTTAGGTTAGGTTAGGTTAGGTTAGGTTAGGTTAGGTTAGGTTAGGTTAGGTTAGGTTAGGTTAGGTTAGGTTAGGTTAGGTTAGGTTAGGTTAGGTTAGGTTAGGTTAGGTTAGGTTAGGTTAGGTTAGGTTAGGTTAGGTTAGGTTAGGTTAGGTTAGGTTAGGTTAGGTTAGGTTAGGTTAGGTTAGGTTAGGTTAGGTTAGGTTAGGTTAGGTTAGGTTAGGTTAGGTTAGGTTAGGTTAGGTTAGGTTAGGTTAGGTTAGGTTAGGTTAGGTTAGGTTAGGTTAGGTTAGGTTAGGTTAGGTTAGGTTAGGTTAGGTTAGGTTAGGTTAGGTTAGGTTAGGTTAGGTTAGGTTAGGTTAGGTTAGGTTAGGTTAGGTTAGGTTAGGTTAGGTTAGGTTAGGTTAGGTTAGGTTAGGTTAGGTTAGGTTAGGTTAGGTTAGGTTAGGTTAGGTTAGGTTAGGTTAGGTTAGGTTAGGTTAGGTTAGGTTAGGTTAGGTTAGGTTAGGTTAGGTTAGGTTAGGTTAGGTTAGGTTAGGTTAGGTTAGGTTAGGTTAGGTTAGGTTAGGTTAGGTTAGGTTAGGTTAGGTTAGGTTAGGTTAGGTTAGGTTAGGTTAGGTTAGGTTAGGTTAGGTTAGGTTAGGTTAGGTTAGGTTAGGTTAGGTTAGGTTAGGTTAGGTTAGGTTAGGTTAGGTTAGGTTAGGTTAGGTTAGGTTAGGTTAGGTTAGGTTAGGTTAGGTTAGGTTAGGTTAGGTTAGGTTAGGTTAGGTTAGGTTAGGTTAGGTTAGGTTAGGTTAGGTTAGGTTAGGTTAGGTTAGGTTAGGTTAGGTTAGGTTAGGTTAGGTTAGGTTAGGTTAGGTTAGGTTAGGTTAGGTTAGGTTAGGTTAGGTTAGGTTAGGTTAGGTTAGGTTAGGTTAGGTTAGGTTAGGTTAGGTTAGGTTAGGTTAGGTTAGGTTAGGTTAGGTTAGGTTAGGTTAGGTTAGGTTAGGTTAGGTTAGGTTAGGTTAGGTTAGGTTAGGTTAGGTTAGGTTAGGTTAGGTTAGGTTAGGTTAGGTTAGGTTAGGTTAGGTTAGGTTAGGTTAGGTTAGGTTAGGTTAGGTTAGGTTAGGTTAGGTTAGGTTAGGTTAGGTTAGGTTAGGTTAGGTTAGGTTAGGTTAGGTTAGGTTAGGTTAGGTTAGGTTAGGTTAGGTTAGGTTAGGTTAGGTTAGGTTAGGTTAGGTTAGGTTAGGTTAGGTTAGGTTAGGTTAGGTTAGGTTAGGTTAGGTTAGGTTAGGTTAGGTTAGGTTAGGTTAGGTTAGGTTAGGTTAGGTTAGGTTAGGTTAGGTTAGGTTAGGTTAGGTTAGGTTAGGTTAGGTTAGGTTAGGTTAGGTTAGGTTAGGTTAGGTTAGGTTAGGTTAGGTTAGGTTAGGTTAGGTTAGGTTAGGTTAGGTTAGGTTAGGTTAGGTTAGGTTAGGTTAGGTTAGGTTAGGTTAGGTTAGGTTAGGTTAGGTTAGGTTAGGTTAGGTTAGGTTAGGTTAGGTTAGGTTAGGTTAGGTTAGGTTAGGTTAGGTTAGGTTAGGTTAGGTTAGGTTAGGTTAGGTTAGGTTAGGTTAGGTTAGGTTAGGTTAGGTTAGGTTAGGTTAGGTTAGGTTAGGTTAGGTTAGGTTAGGTTAGGTTAGGTTAGGTTAGGTTAGGTTAGGTTAGGTTAGGTTAGGTTAGGTTAGGTTAGGTTAGGTTAGGTTAGGTTAGGTTAGGTTAGGTTAGGTTAGGTTAGGTTAGGTTAGGTTAGGTTAGGTTAGGTTAGGTTAGGTTAGGTTAGGTTAGGTTAGGTTAGGTTAGGTTAGGTTAGGTTAGGTTAGGTTAGGTTAGGTTAGGTTAGGTTAGGTTAGGTTAGGTTAGGTTAGGTTAGTTAGGTTAGGTTAGGTTAGGTTAGGTTAGGTTAGGTTAGGTTAGGTTAGGTTAGGTTAGGTTAGGTTAGGTTAGGTTAGGTTAGGTTAGGTTAGGTTAGGTTAGGTTAGGTTAGGTTAGGTTAGGTTAGGTTAGGTTAGGTTAGGTTAGGTTAGGTTAGGTTAGGTTAGGTTAGGTTAGGTTAGGTTAGGTTAGGTTAGGTTAGGTTAGGTTAGGTTAGGTTAGGTTAGGTTAGGTTAGGTTAGGTTAGGTTAGGTTAGGTTAGGTTAGGTTAGGTTAGGTTAGGTTAGGTTAGGTTAGGTTAGGTTAGGTTAGGTTAGGTTAGGTTAGGTTAGGTTAGGTTAGGTTAGGTTAGGTTAGGTTAGGTTAGGTTAGGTTAGGTTAGGTTAGGTTAGGTTAGGTTAGGTTAGGTTAGGTTAGGTTAGGTTAGGTTAGGTTAGGTTAGGTTAGGTTAGGTTAGGTTAGGTTAGGTTAGGTTAGGTTAGGTTAGGTTAGGTTAGGTTAGGTTAGGTTAGGTTAGGTTAGGTTAGGTTAGGTTAGGTTAGGTTAGGTTAGGTTAGGTTAGGTTAGGTTAGGTTAGGTTAGGTTAGGTTAGGTTAGGTTAGGTTAGGTTAGGTTAGGTTAGGTTAGGTTAGTTAGGTTAGGTTAGGTTAGGTTAGGTTAGGTTAGGTTAGGTTAGGTTAGTTAGGTTAGGTTAGGTTAGGTTAGGTTAGGTTAGGTTAGGTTAGGTTAGGTTAGGTTAGGTTAGGTTAGGTTAGGTTAGGTTAGGTAGGTTAGGTTAGGTTAGGTTAGGTTAGGTTAGGTTAGGTTAGGTTAGGTTAGGTTAGGTTAGGTTAGGTTAGGTTAGGTTAGGTTAGGTTAGGTTAGGTTAGGTTAGGTTAGGTTAGGTTAGGTTAGGTTAGGTTAGGTTAGGTTAGGTTAGGTTAGGTTAGGTTAGGTTAGGTTAGGTTGTTAGGTTAGGTTAGGTTAGGTTAGGTTAGGTTAGGTTAGGTTAGGTTAGGTTAGGTTAGGTTAGGTTAGGTTAGGTTAGGTAGGTTAGGTTAGGTTAGGTTAGGTTAGGTTAGGTTAGGTTAGGTAGGTTAGGTTAGGTTAGGTTAGGTTAGGTTAGGTTAGGTTAGGTTAGGTTAGGTTAGGTTAGGTTAGGTTAGGTTAGGTTAGGTTAGGTTAGGTTAGGTTAGGTAGGTTAGGTTAGGTTAGGTTAGGTTAGGTTAGGTTAGGTTAGGTTAGGTTAGGTTAGGTTAGGTTAGGTTAGGTTAGGTTAGGTTAGGTTAGGTTAGGTTAGGTTAGGTTAGGTTAGGTAGGTTAGGTTAGGTTAGGTTAGGTTAGGTTAGGTTAGGTTAGGTTAGGTTAGGTTAGGTTAGTTAGGTTAGGTTAGGTTAGGTTAGGTTAGGTTAGGTTAGGTTAGGTTAGGTTAGGTAGGTTAGGTTAGGTTAGGTTAGGTTAGGTTAGTTAGGTTAGGTTAGGTTAGGTTAGGTTAGGTTAGGTTAGGTTAGGTTAGGTTAGGTTAGGTTAGGTTAGGTTAGGTTAGGTTAGGTTAGTTAGGTTAGGTTAGGTTAGGTTAGGTTAGGTTAGTTAGGTTAGGTTAGGTTAGGTTAGGTTAGGTTAGGTTAGGTTAGGTTAGGTTAGGTAGGTTAGGTTAGGTTAGGTTAGGTTAGTTAGGTTAGGTTAGGTTAGGTTAGGTTAGGTTAGGTTAGGTTAGGTTAGGTTAGGTTAGGTTAGGTTAGGTTAGGTTAGGTTAGGTTAGGTTAGGTTAGGTTAGGTTAGGTTAGGTTAGGTTAGGTTAGGTTAGGTTAGGTTAGGTTAGGTTAGGTTAGTTAGGTTAGGTTAGGTTAGGTTAGGTTAGGTTAGGTTAGGTTAGGTTAGGTTAGGTTAGGTTAGGTTAGGTTAGTTAGGTTAGGTTAGGTTAGGTTAGGTTAGGTATAGGTTAGGTTAGGTTAGGTTAGGTTAGGTTAGGTTAGGTTAGGTTAGGTTAGGTTAGGTTAGGTTAGTTAGGTTAGGTTAGGTTAGGTTAGGTTAGGTTAGTTAGGTTAGGTTAGGTTAGGTTAGGTTAGGTTAGGTTAGGTTAGGTTAGGTTAGGTTAGGTTAGGTTAGTTAGGTTAGGTTAGGTTAGGTTAGGTTAGGTTAGGTTAGGTTAGGTTAGGTTAGGTTAGGTTAGGTTAGGTTAGGTTAGGTTAGGTTAGGTTAGGTTAGGTTAGGTTAGGTTAGGTTAGGTTAGGTTAGGTTAGGTTAGGTTAGTTAGGTTAGGTTAGGTTAGGTTAGGTTAGGTTAGGTTAGGTTAGGTTAGGTTAGGTTAGGTTAGGTTAGGTTAGGTTAGTTAGGTTAGGTTAGGTTAGGTTAGGTTAGGTTAGGTTAGGTTAGGTTAGGTTAGGTTAGGTTAGGTTAGGTTAGGTTAGGTTAGGTTAGGTTAGGTTAGGTTAGGTTAGGTTAGGTTAGGTTAGGTAGGTTAGGTTAGGTTAGGTTAGTTGTTAGGTTAGGTTAGGTTAGGTTAGGTTAGGTTAGGTTAGGTTAGGTTAGGTTAGGTTAGGTTAGGTTAGGTTAGTTAGGTTAGGTTAGGTTAGGTTAGGTTAGGTTAGGTTAGGTTAGGTTAGGTTAGGTTAGGTTAGGTTAGGTTAGGTTAGGTTAGGTTAGGTTAGGTTAGTTAGGTTAGGTTAGGTTAGGTTAGGTTAGGTTAGGTTAGGTTAGGTTAGGTTAGGTTAGTTAGGTTAGGTTAGGTTAGGTTAGTTAGGTTAGGTTAGGTTAGGTTAGGTTAGGTTAGGTTAGGTTAGGTTAGGTTAGGTTAGGTTAGGTTAGGTTAGGTTAGGTTAGGTTAGGTTAGGTTAGGTTAGGTTAGGTTAGGTTAGGTTAGGTTAGGTTAGGTTAGGTTAGGTTAGGTTAGGTTAGGTTAGGTTAGGTTAGGTTAGGTTAGGTTAGGTTAGTTAGGTTAGGTTAGGTTAGGTTAGGTTAGGTTAGGTTAGGTTAGGTTAGGTTAGGTTAGGTTAGGTTAGGTTAGGTTAGGTTAGGTTAGGTTAGGTTAGGTTAGGTTAGGTTAGGTTAGGTTAGGTTAGGTTAGGTTAGGTTAGGTTAGGTTAGGTTAGGTTAGGTTAGGTTAGGTTAGGTTAGGTTAGGTTAGGTTGTAGGTTAGGTTAGTTAGGTTAGGTTAGGTTAGGTTAGGTTAGGTTAGGTTAGGTTAGGTTAGGTTAGGTTAGGTTAGGTTAGGTTAGGTTAGGTTAGGTTAGGTTAGGTTAGGTTAGGTTAGGTTAGTTAGGTTAGGTTAGGTTAGGTTAGGTTAGGTTAGGTTAGGTTAGGTTAGGTTAGGTTAGGTTAGGTTAGGTTAGGTTAGGTTAGGTTAGGTTAGGTTAGGTTAGGTTAGGTTAGGTTAGGTTAGTTAGGTTAGGTTAGGTTAGGTTAGGTTAGGTTAGGTTAGGTTAGGTTAGGTTAGGTTAGGTTAGGTTAGGTTAGGTTAGGTTAGGTTAGGTTAGGTTAGGTTAGGTTAGGTTAGGTTAGGTTAGGTTAGGTTAGTTAGGTTAGGTTAGGTTAGGTTAGGTTAGGTTAGGTTAGGTTAGGTTAGGTTAGGTTAGGTTAGGTTAGGTTAGGTTAGGTTAGGTTAGGTTAGGTTAGGTTAGGTTAGGTTAGTTAGGTTAGGTTAGGTTAGGTTAGGTTAGGTTAGGTTAGGTTAGGTTAGGTTAGGTTAGGTTAGGTTAGGTTAGGTTAGGTTAGGTTAGGTTAGGTTAGGTTAGTTAGGTTAGGTTAGGTTAGGTTAGGTTAGGTTAGGTTAGGTTAGGTTAGGTTAGGTTAGTTAGGTTAGGTTAGGTTAGGTTAGGTTAGGTTAGGTTAGGTTAGGTTAGTTAGGTTAGGTTAGGTTAGGTTAGGTTAGGTTAGGTTAGGTTAGGTTAGGTTAGGTTAGGTTAGGTTAGTTAGGTTAGGTTAGGTTAGGTTAGGTTAGGTTAGGTTAGGTTAGGTTAGGTTAGGTTAGGTTAGGTTAGGTTAGGTTAGGTTAGGTTAGGTTAGGTTAGGTTAGGTTAGGTTAGGTTAGGTTAGGTTAGGTTAGGTTAGGTTAGGTTAGGTTAGGTTAGGTTAGGTTAGGTTAGGTTAGGTTAGGTTAGGTTAGGTTAGGTTAGGTTAGGTTAGGTTAGTTAGGTTAGGTTAGGTTAGGTTAGGTTAGGTTAGGTTAGGTTAGGTTAGGTTAGTAGTTAGGTTAGGTTAGGTTAGGTTAGGTTAGGTTAGGTTAGGTTAGGTTAGGTTAGGTTAGGTTAGGTTAGGTTAGGTTAGGTTAGGTTAGGTTAGGTTAGGTTAGGTTAGGTTAGGTTAGGTTAGGTTAGGTTAGGTTAGGTTAGGTTAGGTTAGGTAGGTTAGGTTAGGTTAGGTTAGGTTAGGTTAGGTTAGGTTAGGTTAGGTTAGGTTAGGTTAGTTAGGTTAGGTTAGGTTAGGTTAGGTTAGGTTAGGTTAGGTTAGGTTAGGTTAGGTTAGGTTAGGTTAGGTTAGGTTAGGTTAGGTTAGGTTAGGTTAGGTTAGGTTAGGTTAGGTTAGGTTAGGTTAGGTTAGGTTAGGTTAGGTTAGGTTAGGTTAGGTTAGGTTAGGTTAGGTTAGGTTAGGTTAGGTTAGGTTAGGTTAGGTTAGGTTAGGTTAGGTTAGGTTAGGTTAGGTTAGGTTAGGTTAGGTTAGGTTAGGTTAGGTTAGGTTAGGTTAGTTAGGTTAGGTTAGGTTAGGTTAGGTTAGGTTAAGGTTAGGTTAGGTTAGGTTAGGTTAGGTTAGGTTAGGTTAGGTTAGGTTAGGTTAGGTTAGGTTAGGTTAGGTTAGGTTAGTTAGGTTAGGTTAGGTTAGGTAGGTTAGGTTAGGTTAGGTTAGGTTAGGTTAGGTTAGGTTAGGTTAGGTTAGGTTAGGTTAGGTTAGGTTAGGTTAGGTTAGGTTAGGTTAGGTTAGGTTAGTTAGGTTAGGTTAGGTTAGGTTAGGTTAGGTTAGGTTAGGTTAGTTAGGTTAGGTTAGGTTAGGTTAGGTTAGGTTAGGTTAGGTTAGGTTAGTTAGGTTAGGTTAGGTTAGGTTAGGTTAGGTTAGTTAGGTTAGGTTAGGTTAGGTTAGGTTAGGTTAGGTTAGGTTAGGTTAGGTTAGGTTAGGTTAGGTTAGGTTAGGTTAGGTTAGGTTAGGTTAGGTTAGGTTAGGTTAGGTTAGGTTAGTTAGGTTAGGTTAGGTTAGGTTAGGTTAGGTTAGGTTAGGTTAGGTTAGGTTAGGTTAGGTTAGGTTAGGTTAGGTTAGGTTAGGTTAGGTTAGGTTAGGTTAGGTTAGGTTAGGTTAGTTAGGTTAGGTTAGGTTAGGTTAGTTAGGTTAGGTTAGGTTAGGTTAGGTTAGGTTAGGTTAGGTTAGGTTAGGTTAGGTTAGGTTAGGTTAGGTTAGGTTAGTTAGGTTAGGTTAGGTTAGGTTAGGTTAGGTTAGGTTAGGTTAGGTTAGGTTAGGTTAGGTTAGGTTAGGTTAGGTTAGGTTAGGTTAGGTTAGGTTAGGTTAGGTTAGGTTAGGTTAGGTTAGTAGTTAGGTTAGGTTAGGTTAGGTTAGGTTAGGTTAGGTTAGGTTAGGTTAGTTAGGTTAGGTTAGGTTAGGTTAGGTTAGGTTAGGTTAGGTTAGGTTAGGTTAGGTTAGGTTAAGGTTAGGTTAGGTTAGGTTAGGTTAGGTTAGGTTAGGTTAGGTTAGTTAGGTTAGGTTAGGTTAGGTTAGGTTAGGTTAGGTTAGGTTAGGTTAGGTTAGGTTAGGTTAGGTTAGGTTAGGTTAGGTTAGGTTAGGTTAGGTTAGGTTAGGTTAGTTAGGTTAGGTTAGGTTAGGTTAGGTTAGGTTAGGTTAGGTTAGGTTAGGTTAGGTTAGTTAGGTTAGGTTAGGTTAGGTTAGGTTAGGTTAGGTTAGGTTAGGTTAGGTTAGGTTAGGTTAGGTTAGGTTAGGTTAGGTTAGGTTAGGTTAGGTTAGGTTAGGTTAGGTTAGGTTAGGTTAAGGTTAGTTAGGTTAGGTTAGGTTAGGTTAGTTAGTTAGGTTAGGTTAGGTTAGGTTAGGTTAGGTTAGTTAGGTTAGGTTAGGTTAGTTAGGTTAGGTTAGGTTAGGTTAGGTTAGGTTAGGTTAGGTTAGGTTAGGTTAGGTTAGGTTAGGTTAGGTTAGGTTAGGTTAGGTTAGGTTAGGTTAGGTTAGGTTAGGTTAGGTTAGGTTAGGTTAGGTTAGGTTAGGTTAGGTTAGGTTAGGTTAGGTTAGGTTAGGTTAGGTTAGGTTAGGTTAGGTTAGGTTAGGTTAGGTTAGGTTAGGTTAGGTTAGGTTAGGTTAGGTTAGGTTAGGTTAGGTTAGGTTAGGTTAGTTAGGTTAGGTTAGGTTAGGTTAGGTTAGGTTAGGTTAGGTTAGGTTAGGTTAGGTTAGGTTAGGTTAGGTTAGGTTAGGTTAGGTTAGGTTAGGTTAGGTTAGGTTAGGTTAGGTTAGGTTAGGTTAGGTTAGGTTAGGTTAGGTTAGGTTAGGTTAGGTTAGGTTAGGTTAGGTTAGGTTAGGTTAGGTTAGGTTAGGTTAGGTTAGGTTAGGTTAGGTTAGGTTAGGTTAGGTTAGGTTAGGTTAGGTTAGGTTAGGTTAGGTTAGGTTAGGTTAGGTTAGGTTAGGTTAGGTTAGGTTAGGTTAGGTTAGGTTAGGTTAGGTTAGGTTAGGTTAGGTTAGGTTAGGTTAGGTTAGGTTAGGTTAGGTTAGGTTAGGTTAGGTTAGGTTAGGTTAGGTTAGTTAGGTTAGGTTAGTTAGTTAGGTAGGTTAGGTTAGGTTAGGTTAGGTTAGGTTAGGTTAGGTTAGGTTAGGTTAGGTTAGGTTAGGTTAGGTTAGTTAGGTTAGGTTAGGTTAGGTTAGGTTAGGTTAGGTTAGGTTAGGTTAGGTTAGGTTAGGTTAGGTTAGGTTAGGTTAGGTTAGGTTAGGTTAGGTTAGGTTAGGTTAGGTTAGGTTAGGTTAGGTTAGGTTAGTTAGGTTAGGTTAGGTTAGGTAGTAGTTAGGTTAGGTTAGGTTAGGTTTGTAGTTAGGTTAGGTAGGTTAGGTTAGTAGGTAGTAGGTTAGGTTAGGTTAGGTTAGGTTAGGTTAGGTTAGGTTAGGTTAGGTTAGGTTAGGTTAGGTGAGGTTAGGTTGGTTAGGTTAGGTTAGGTTAGGTTAGGTTAGGTTAGGTTAGGTTAGGTTAGGTTAGGTTAGGTTAGTTAGGTTAGGTTAGGTTAGGTTAGGTTAGGTTAGGTTAGGTTAGGTTAGGTTAGGTTAGGTTAGGTTAGGTTAGGTTAGGTTAGGTTAGGTTAGGTTAGGTTAGGTTAGGTTAGGTTGGTTAGGTTAGGTGGTTAGGTGTTAGGTTAGGTTAGGTTAGGTTAGGTTAGGTAGTAGGTTAGGTTAGGTTAGGTTAGGTTAGGTTAGGTTAGGTTAGGTAGGTGGTAGGTTAGGTTAGGTTAGGTTAGGTTAGGTTAGGTTAGGTTAGGTTAGGTGGTGAGGTTAGGTTAGGGTGAGGTTAGGTTAGGTTGGTAGGTTAGGTTAGGGTAGGTTTGGGGTTAGGTGAGGGTGTAGGTAGGGGTGGGGTGGGTAGGTTAGGTGTGGTAGGTGGTGTGGGTGAGGGTAGGGTTAGGGTGGTGAGGGGTGGGTTGGAGGAGGGTAGGTTAGGTTAGGTTAGGTGGGGAGGGTAGGGTGGGGTGGGGTGGGTTGGTGTGGTGTGGGGAGGTGAGGTTGGAGAGGGTAGGGTAGGGTGTGGTGTGAGGGTGGTGTGGGGTAGGTGTGGGGTGGGGAGGGTTGGGTGAGGGTTGGGGTAGGGGTGGGGTGGGTGGGTTGGGGTGGGGTGGGGTGGGGAGGGGAGGGGTGGGTGGGGTGGGTGGGGGTGGGGTGGGGTGGAGGGGTGGGGTGGGGTGGGGTGGGGTGGGGGTGGGGTGGGGTGGGGTGGGGTGGGGTGGGGTGGGGTGGGGTGGGTGGGGTGGGGTGGGGTGGGGTGGGGTGGGGTGGGGTGGGGTGGGGTGGGGAGGGGTGGGGTGGGTTGGGGTGGGGAGGGGTGGGGTGGGGTGGGGTGGGGTGGGGTGGGGTGGGGTGGGTTGGGTGGGGTGGGGTGGGGTGGGGTGGGGTGGGGTGGGTGGGGTGGGGTGGGGTGGGGTGGGGTGGGGTGGGGTGGGGTGGGTTGGGGTGGGGTGGGGTGGGGTGGGGTGGGGTGCGGGTGGGGTGGGGTGGGGTGGGTGGGTGGGGTGGGGTGGAGGTAGGTTGGTGGTAGGTGAGGGTGGGGTGAGGGTTGAGCGAGAGGGGAGAGAAGAGGGGGGGGGGGGTCGTGTGTAGGTTAGGTTAAGTTAAGTTAAGGTTAGTTAAGTTAAGTTAAGTTAAGTTAAGTTAAGTTAAGTTAAGGTTAAGTTACGTTAAGTTAAGTTAAGTTAAGTTCAGTTAAGTTAAGTTAAGTTAAGTTAAGTTCACGTTAGTTAAGTTAAGTTAAGTTCAAGTTAGTAGTTAAGTTAAGTTAAGTTAAGTTAAGTTAAGTTAAGTTAGTTAAGTTAAGGTTAAGTTAAGTTAAGTTAAGTTAAGTTAAGTTAAGTTAAGGTTAAGTTAAGTTAAGTTAAGTTAAGTACTTAAGTTAAGTTAAGTTAAGTTAAGTTA
>JAWZYT010006710.1:0-27474 GCA_034508575.1 Petrolisthes manimaculis
TTTTGAACAGTGTATAGTGTTTCAGCGTCCTCTCCTCCCAGCCTTTCACTAAATTATAACCCTGTAGGTGCCTGTGTCAGGATTTTGTTCTGTCTTTTATTATGAAACATTTTATTAATCTCAATCGTATCCAGGCAACTCTAGACGATGATATTTATTGAGAGAGAGAGAGAGAGAGAGAGAGGGAGAGAGAGAGAGAGAGAGAGAGAGAGAGAGAGAGAGAGAGAGAGAGAGAGATTGTGTGTGTGTGTTAAGGAAAAGAAAGAGAGGAATGAAATGAAGGAGGCTGGAGGTAGAGAGGGAAAAGGTGAGAGGTAAACTTGTGGTCTCTCTCTCTCTCTCTCTCTCTCTCTCTCTCTCTCTCTCTCTCTCTCTCTCTCTCTCTCTCTCTCTGAACTTATCTTTCTATCTAACATATGCACATACTCGTACGATACACACCCACGTATTAACATATATAGACACGTGAAACTTACGTAACAGCACACACACACACACAAACTGACTGAAGTACACACACATACACACACACACAAACTGACTGAAGTACACACACACACACACAAACTGACAAAGATACACATACATACACACACAAACTGACAAATATACACACACACACAAACTGACAAAGATACATACACACACACAAACACACGACGACACAAACTGACATAGATACACATACATACACACACAAACTGACAAATATATATATATATATATATATATATATATATATATATATATATATATATATATATATATATATATATATATATATATATATATACACACACAAACTGACAAAGATACACACAAACACACAAACTGACAAAAATACACACACATTCTCTCTCTCTCTCGCTCTCTCTCTCACACACACACATACACATACAAACTGATAAAACTATACACACACACACACACACACACAAACACACACGCTAATTGGGCCATTACCTGTCCTGGTCAGACCTGCCTTACCTGTCCAAAAGTGGAGGTGGAGGGGGCGTAGGGGGAAGGGTTAAGTGGAAGCTGGAGGCAGATGGAGGTAAGCTAATGTGGAGACTGAGGAATGGGGAGGTGGAAGGGGAGGTGGAAGAGGAGATAATAATTGAGGAAGAGGGAAAAGTCAAAAAGGAAGAAAGGGGGAATAGGAATGGGGAGGTGGAAGAGAAGAGATAATAATTGAGGAAGAGGGAAGTAAAAGGTAAAATTATATGTGTAGGTTGAAAGGGAGAAAGGGGGATTAGGAATGAGGAGGTGGAAGAGAACATATAATAATTGAGGAAGAGGGAAAAAAGTGAAAATGGTATGTATAGATTGCAAGGGAGAATAAGAAGAATGTGAGGTATGAGAGAAGGAACAAACTGAAATGAGGAGAAGGAGGAAGAAGTAAAGAAAAGGGGATAGTGAGAACGAACAATAAAAGTTTTCAATCTCTTTCCTTCATGATGCTACTACAGTATTATGACCATTTTCTTTCCCTTATTCCTTGGTTTTCCTTCTCTGCCATTGCTCTTTCCTTATGCTCATGCTATTCGTCCTCCTTCTCTTCCTCCTCCTCCTCTTCCTCCTCCTCCTCTTCCTCCTTCTCCTCTTCCTCCTACCTTCTCTTCCTCCTCCTCCTCTTCCACCTCCTCCTCTTCCACCTCCTTCTGTTCCGCCTCTTCCTCCCATCAACGCTCCATTATTGTGTTTTCCTTGCCAAATATCCCGTCTCTTCCTTATATCAACAATGAGAGAGATGCCAGATGGTGTAGGTGGGTGTAAGCTGTGGGTGGAGGGAGGTGTCGGTGGGTGGGTATCAGTAGGTGGGTGGGGAGAGCTGGTTCTAGGGTGTGTGTGTGTGTTGTGGGTGGGTGGGTATTAGCAGGTGGGGGTTCGGGGTTGGCAGTGGGTGGTGGTAGTAGAAGTGGTTTTTAAGTGTAGGTGTATTAAACAGTGAGTGGAGCAGGTGGGTAGGTGGAGCTGGTTGTAGGTGGGTGTGTTGCCAGTGGGTGTGTGAGTTTAGGTGTATGTAAGCAGTGGTAGGAGAGAGATAGCTGCAGATGTGTGTAAGATGTGGGTGTTGGTGTGTGTGTGTGTGTGTGTGTGTGTGTGTGTGTGTGTGTGTGTGTGTGTGTGTGTGTGTGTGTGTGTGTGTGTGTGTGTGTGTGTGTGTGTGTGTGTGTGTGTGTGTGTGTGTGTGCGTGTATACAGTGGGTGAATGTTGACTGAGGGTGCATGTAGGTGAGTGGAGTGGGTGGTTGTTGGGAGATGTTATGAGGTAGTGGAGTGGATGGGGAAGGTGGGTGAAGGAACTAACTATGGGTTTAGGTGGAAGTAATGAGTGAGTGGATAGAGGGGTGGAGAAAGTGGACCCCTGTAAGTGTAAGTAGTTGTTGTGCAAGCAGTGGAAGGAAGTGACATGATGGATTGATGTGTGTGGATGGGTGGAAGGAGATACCGAGGAGTAAAGAATGATTTGTGGAAGAAACAGGAGGTGGAGGAGGCAGATGTAGGGAGAAGGAAGATACTGAGTAAAGATGTGTGTGGAAGAAGAAACAGGAGGTGGAGGAGGCAGAGGAGAGTAGGTGGATGTAAAGATATGTGTGGAAGAAGCAAACAGGAGGTGGAGGAGCCAGAGGAGGAGGAGGAGGAGAGTGGGTGGCTGCTGGTATAAGAAGGATGGTGTGGATGTGAGGATGGGGGGAGAGAAGAAAAACTTGAATGATCGAACCATTTGAGGACGAAAGGTGTGAGTTATATAAAAAGGGAATACCGTACTATACGAAGCAGATAATGGAAGGAGGCGAGAGAAATATAATGAAATTGATTTTACCACTATCCGTAATAACAATAATAAAGTAAAGAATCTGTAAAGATGGAAAAAGTGGAGAAAACGGACATCCTGGAGATAATAAGAATAAAAGTGAAGAACAATGGAAGAAAGAATTTAATGAGAAACCAAGAGTTAAGGTGTGTGTATTTGTGTGTGTGTGTGTGTGTGAGAGAACCCAGATACAGATGTGAATCATTAGCAATAATTGTATAGTTTCTTCTGACAGTAACACAAAACATCTGAACATACACACATTTCAAACAACAGTCCAGCCATAGAGCGTAAAATTAATGAGGGCCGAAGGCGAAATATAAACAATTAAAATGTCAACAGTATTTGTATTAGTGACTATTTACACAGCGTCATGAGAACGAGGTGAAAAGTGTACGGTAGTGTTGGTAGATTTAGGTCCCTGTGATCGTGTATGATAATTGGAGACTTCTGATTCCTCCTGACTATACCACGAAACAAGGTCCTTCCATATAGGTGGTGTTTCGTGGCAATACTTAAAGGGCTCATTTATCTCCAATTTTCTTACTACATCACAGGGTCCTTATAGCCACGGTTGTTACCTTCTGGCTAACTAGACATAATTATTGCCCTTCAAAGAATAGTGAAGATTCCAATACTGAAAACATAATACGAGTCGGTTAATTGATTACTGACGTACAACTTTGCCTTTTCAATATTTTTTTTCATATTCTAATATATACGGTAGGGAGTAAAATCTACAGAAAGACTTGTTTAGTACTGCTGTCAGTAATATGAACCAAAAGCGACACAAGATAATTATATTAAGACTAAAATTTACAGTAATGGTTTAAAATGAAGTATAGGAGTGTAGGTACAGTACATTAACTTTATAGAATACTTTATAGAGTGCACGAACGAGGAATGCATTTTATCTTTTTCTGTAGCCAATTTAGCACTTGGCGAGGTGCATGTATAGCTGGGAGCTGCTCACATACTTTAACATTTGTCTGGTTTTTACACCACCAACAATGAGGTGGAGGTTACACAAGATTCCTTCTATTATGTGTAATACTCTCTTTTTAGTTAGGTACCGGTATCTTCATATATATTTACTATTTGATGCAACAGAGACAGAGAGTTTCAGAATGTATGAGTGGAGACACTTTGTACTATTTACCATAACAAAACTTAACCCATTTGCTGAGTACCATACGCCTAAATGCAAGAACTGACGAAATATCAAGACACAATTTTACTACCACAAATACCAACACACAGCACATGTAGCTATACAAAAACAATGGAACCTTCTATTTACTGCTTATAAAACGTAAACAACAGCAAGTCATACATGTGGTTGGTCATTTGAGGTTTGTTAGAGTATATCAAATAAAACTCAAGCACATACAAACCTCAAATATTTCGAGCACAACATTATGCAATACTCATAATAACACAACACAAATCATATATTTTTGCATTGAAATCACAGAAGAAACCTGAATATTCAAAACACTATGCTATAATTTATGATTCAATAGGACTGACACGACAAACGTCAAGGCAACTTTTTTGATGATCTGAATTTCCACCAATCGAAATAAAGTGGCGACCGCAAAAAAATGATCAAAAGAGCATCTCGTAATGGAAGGAAAAATTCAAAGGTGTCTTGTTGTGGTGCCTCCCTCTCATTGGCTGTCAGGGGTAAACGGACACCTCCCACTACTGGCCAATCCCGTAAGAGCATTCTCATAAAATTCAGGGTTCTTTTTTTCAAGCCAACCCGAGAGCCACAATGAACAAGGCAATTAGGCTAAGGAGGGAGGGTAGTTAGCAGGGTAATTAAGGGTGAAAGCGAGGCGAGATAGGCCATTTTTCCGTGTGAGATGAGACTAAAGGGAAAGTCATTAGGCGGTAAAGAAAGAAAAAGGTGTGTGTATACGTAAAAGTTGGAGTACTGTGTGTGTGTGTGTGTGAAGGAGAGAGAGAGAGAGAGAGAGAGTGTGTGTGTGTGTGTTTAGCATGGAGCTATATAGATAATACCTCTATGGTGTTTAGTGATGAACAGAAAGAGAGTACATGTGTGTGTGTGTAGTGAAGAAGTGTATGTGTGTGTTTAGTGAAGGAGTGTGTGTGTGTAGTGAAGGAGAATGAGTGTGTGTGTGTGTGTGTGTAGTGAAGGAGAATGAGTGTGTGTGTGTGTTTAGTGAAGGAGAGAGAGAGTGTGTGTGTGTAGTGAAGGAGAGTGTGTGTGTGGTCTGTCGTGAATATGTGAGTGGGTGTTTAAGGCGGCAACAGCTGGGGAGTACCACTAACACTACCACCACTACCACTATAGTAATACCACCACTACCTCAAGTAGGATATCCAGTAACGGTAAAAAACATGAGCAAGTATTTATTTACCTATATTTACGTAACACTATGCTATATTTTTTTTATATCCTTCAGTCGAATCTACAGAACCATTTTCCAACAACACATAAACTTAATTGCCATAACTTCTACCAACATCACTATCGGTCTCAGAGTAGCCTATATACCTATCTATTACCACATCATTCTCACCGCTACCGGTACAACAACACCATTAATACCATTATCACCATTTCACACACACGCTTACCAGTTGAAAAAAGACAGAAGGGGATATTTACTGAGCTACTTTAATTTGGAAAAAATGAGGGGGGCAAGTTCTTTAGTTCCATGATACTTGCCAATAGTTTTACACCCTCTCCTCGTCTCGTGATGTATATATGTGTGTGTGTGTATATATGTGTGTGTGTGTGTGTGTGTGTGTGTGGGTCTGTGGATAACTAATGGTGTTCGTGATGACTGAAAACTGTGGATGAGAAGGTATCTAACATGCAAAGGTTATGTGGCGTTGGTCATGTAGCCTTACCACGTGAACCCAATACACTTAGTCAATTATCTCATTCAATCATCAAGGTAATTCATCATCCACTTCTCCAATCATAGCCTTAATTTCTTCACGCAATTATTCACTCAGTCAATCTTCCCATGGTTGCTTCTTTAATTGCCACCACCAATCACCAGCACAATGAATCATCCGCTTCTCCAATCAGCGACTTAATTACCTCACGCAATCATCGACTCGGTCAACCACTGCCAGATGAAAGTACACACCCTCTCTGGTAGCCTAACATTTCATCCACATAATAAGTTTGTTTTTAATAATACAAAGTGCACTGTAATAGAAGTCGTGCAGCTGAGCAATACAAAGTCACATATGAAAGTTCAAGGTTTAGAACAGTCACATATAGGCTTATATTTATATACGAAAACACTTGATCCTGGTTGTGGATAGGACTCTAGTGAGGGTGGAGTGCTATTGGTGTTGAAGGTAGTGGTAGTGGTGGTGGAGGAGGCGTGGGTGTTGTAGGAGGGTTTTAGTGGTGGTGGAGGAGTCATGTGTGTTGTAGGAGGGTTTTAGTGGTGGAGGTGGTGGTGGTGGAGGTGGTGGTGGTGGTGGTGGTTGAAGGGTCAGGGGTAGAGGAGGGTTTGAGGACCACATAGTCAGGTGGTCTCTTAATTACCCTGGACGGACACCACAGACAGACAAACCTCACTCACTCACTCTTTACCTTGTTTCTCTTTACGTATTCAAACATATACATACATTCCTTCCTTCCTTCCTTCCTTCTTTAATTAAAGGGTGCGGGAGTAGGGAACAGACTTGGGGGGGGACTGGGGGTGCGGGAATTGGGGGACAGGCTTGGGGGGAGGGGGTAGAAAGCCTGTCTCCTATTCCTGCATCCCCCTAACCGGCCCCTCCCCAGCCTGTTCCCCTACTCTCGCACCCCCTAAAAACCCCTCAACCCCCCCCTAAGCTTGTCCCCCTATTCCCGCACCCCCTTTAAACCGTTCACTCATTCCCATTACTTATATCATTTTGGTCAATAAATTAATCCTTTCAACTCACAAGTTTATTTTCCTTTTCCTATATTTTTCCATTTTTATTTTCTCTGCTTTGCTTTTTGACGTCCTTCCTCTCTCACTTCTATTTATTTATTTTATTTCCTGGCCATACAAACATAATAAGCCTACCATTCCCTTCAGCTACCATACCTCATTTACATCCTGGCCTCGCTCTCCCTCATTTCATCTTTTTTTTTTTTTTTTTTTTTTTACATTAGCCTACTTCAAACGCATCGAACGGCGCCGTGTTTTTCTCAGTTTTTTCTCTCCATTTATTTGAACTTATTTTCCTTCCCTATAATCTTTCTCCTCCTCCTCCTACATTCTCTCTCTCTCCCTCCCTCTCTCTCTCTCTCTCTCTCTCTCTCTCTCTTATATTGATGCAGTATTAATTACCCTTTCCTTCTTTCAATTTTCTCTTTCCACATCTTTTTTTTTTTACTTCCTTCCTTCCTTCATTTCTTTCCTTGTTCTTTTTCTGTCAATCTCTTTTCCTACTATCCACTGTCTGTCTTGTGTCCTTCTTCCTTTCCTACTTCTTTCCTTCCCATCACATCCAGCAATAATTCATTCTTTCCTCTTCATTCATTCTTTCCTCTTCATTCATTCTTTCCTCTTCATTCATTCTTTCTCGCTTCTCATTCCTCCAACCACCCTTTTCTTCCTTTCCCACAAACCTGTCAACCTATACCTACCCAAATCACCCCCACCCCACCCCACCCCACCCACCACAACCACCTTCTCTCCTTTCTTTTCCTTCCTCCCTCTCGCCTCAATGTCTTATCTGTTGTGGTTACTGGGAGGGAGGGAGGGAGTGTGGGAGAGGAGGGAGGGAGGGAGGGAGCGAGGGAGTGTGGGAGGGACGAAAGTGGAAGAAAGGATTGAAAGATTGAAACAGATATATGAGAGAGAGAGAGAGAGAGAGAGAGAGAGAGAGATAGAGAGAGAGAGAGAGTTAGGACTCAGCAGGTGCTTGAAGGGAAGAAAGAGGGAGAAGGAAATAAAAATGAACATAAAGTAAGTCATAGAATTAATTATACAGCAACAGATTTATTGGTCCTCACGAGGCTTTGAGGGAAAAGATAGAAAAGTGAAGAGAAGGGAGAGAAAGAAGGAGAGAAAAGTTATGTGTGTGTGTGTGTAAGGAAGGGAGGATAGAAGGGAAGGAAAGGTATGGGTGTGTGTAAGGAAGGGAGGAAAGAAAGGAAGGAACGGTATGGGTGTGTGGAGGGAAGGGGAGGAAAGTTATGGGTGTGTGTAAGGAAGGGAGGAAAGAAAGGAAGGAAAGGTATGGGTGTGTGGAGGGAAGGGGAGGAAAGTTATGGGTGTGTGTAAGGAAGGGAGGAAAGAAAGGAAGGAAAGGTATGGGTGTGTGGAAAAGGGAGAAATAGGAATGGGTGTGGGTGTAGAGAGGGAAGAAGGGGAGGAAAGGAAAGAGGTATGGGTGTGTGGAGGGAAGGGAAGGAAAGGTATGGGTGTGTGGAAAGAAAGTCATTAAGATATCTTGACACTCTTCCCTTAAACGTCGCCACTCACCTTATCTATCTCCCTCTCTATCTCTCTCTCTCTTTCTCTCCCTCTCTCTCTCTCTCTCCCTCTCTTTCTCTCTCCCTCTCTTTCTCTTTCTCTCTTACTGAACCCTATACAAGTTCCCCAGAGGTAGTGGTGGGTGAAGAAAGAGCCTGCTGCCTGCTTGCTACTCTGTCCTTCACATACATACATATTTTTCGTAGTATACGGATGAGTATAGACAACAAACCGTACCGATACACCTACAACGCACCACTTCCTATCTGTCCTTTATCTCTTACCTCTTCTAGTTTTTATTTCCTGGCCATACAAGCATAGGTCTACCATTCATTCCCTGTAGCTACCATATCTCATTTACATCCTACTAGCCTCACCTACCAACCTACCTAACTGGGTCCTCCTTTAAAACTTTCTTCCAATAAACCCTCCCTTATCTCCTTCCTACCATCCTCACCTTTCATTCTGCCAGCGACTCTTTCACTCCTTCCTTCCTTCCTTCCTTCCTTCTTTCTCTGTCTGCATCCCTCCCCTACCTCCCCATCTTTCCTACTTTTCCTGCCTTCCTCTCATACTTCCTCTTTCTGCTCCTCCCTTTATATCTGCTTCTCTCCGTCCATTCTTTTTGACCTACACTGCTAACTACATCAGCCTTTTCTCATTCCTCTATCTCCATCACTCTTCCCCTTCACTCCAAAAGAAAAAACAGTGAAGGTAAAAAAAAAAAAAAAAACGGTTTTATATAGGCTATCAAATTATTTTCTATAATACTGTACCTGTAGAAATAAAGATATTTAGAGAGAGAGAGAGAGAGAGAAAGAGATCAACACACACACACACCAAAAGTGTAGGGAAACGAATAAATATCGGGTGTCATGAAAGGGAAAGTATTTGCTTATCGTTTACCTCCCCTGATATTTATAAACACATCTTCAATACCCACCACTTACCACACCATCAACTCTCCAACCACCTACATAAATCGTAACACATTATACTCAAAGTTAGGCCTACTGCAATATCTGTATCATAGATGCTGAATCCTTAGAATAATAATTATATTACTATTGAGCATGTATAAAGCAAAACCAGGCGAAACATAATGGAAAGTCAAATACTAATTACCTCTGAAATAGTTATTATCGTCTTCTTCCTCTTGATCTCGACTTTCTCCAGTTCACGGAGAATCTTCTTCTGTGCTCTCTCTTGAACCCCTACCTACCACCCACATCATACCTACCTACCTACCACCCACATCTTACCTACCTACCTACATCTTTCCTACCCACCCACCCACCCACCCACCCACATCTTAACTACCTCCCAACCACCCACCCACTACCCACCTACCTACCACCCACCCACATCTGTTAATACTTATCTCTGCCAAATATAAAGGGCAATGTATCTTATATCTCTGGGGAGTAGTGAAGATGAAACATTTTATAGTAAAATCGTTAAAAATTGAAAAATAAATGATTGAAACCATAAGCGGTTTTGAAAGTTTGGAAAGGTTGCAATTTTTAAGATACACACACATTGATTGATTGATTGATAATTGACACTCGCGGCTCGCTTCGCTCGCCCCTCCAACCGCCCCCACCCCCCAATCAGATGTCACACCAGGTAGTTTAGATGTATGTATGGTGAGTGCCACATTTTATCACGGAATTTCATTTTTTGAAAGTTTGGAAAGGTTGCAATTTTTAAGATACAATTGATTGACTGATTGATTGAAAACATGTACTCTAGTACAAAAAAAAACTCTTGAGTACGACGGTCCTTTCAGATTTTACGTAAAAAGCACAATGGGAGAGAAATCTGATGTGGGATCTGACATCAGTCAATGACGTCACGAGTATGGCGACGGAGGAGATGAGCTCCGTCCCGTGCTACGGAGTCATTTGTTTACAAGTACAACAACAAGATGGATGCCAAGCAACTAAAAAAACATTATTATTCACGCCATACATATACGTATTATCATACCTGTCTGCTCCAATTCTCACATTGTATTGTTTACAACAGGACGTGCATGTAACCAATATTTTATACAAGTTAATAATTAAAACATTTTAATATATTTACACCTTTATTTATGCACAAATAC
Source organism: Petrolisthes manimaculis (assembly GCA_034508575.1). Classification (NCBI taxonomy): domain Eukaryota; kingdom Metazoa; phylum Arthropoda; class Malacostraca; order Decapoda; family Porcellanidae; genus Petrolisthes; species Petrolisthes manimaculis. Next base: position 10,376 of record JAWZYT010006710.1, read on the forward strand.
TTCAATTTCATAATATGATGAAAAGTCAACATTACAGACAACACCACCGCCGTGCTTGGATCCGTTCCATGTCTTGCCCGGGATGGTTGAAGAGCCCCGGTTCACATATACACAGCCGTACATGACGTCACTGACGGATGTCATCTCGGGGTAGGCTACATGACCACTCTTCTGTTCCCTTTGACGAAACAGATCTTACTATCTCCCTGACTACCCTTTGGGAGTCCGAGTATCTGCACGGCTTGAGTAACCATCTTGGGACTCCTTGGACACAGTCTGGGGAACCAACTGTTTGATATGTAGGCTATTAAAATACAGGAAAAAATCATAGGTGTACTTATATGACATACATCCTCAGACAAAATAATGGAAACCTTCACCTTCGGCCATGAAACCAAAGGGAACTTCAAGGAAGGGACTACGTAGGTGAAATACTTCACTTCCTGTTGAAGTCAATAGTGAGCTTGACACGCATACGGCACCCGTAACTTCCGTATTGCATTTCCCAGATATACGTTTCAATGCCAGAGGAAGCCTCCTTTGCGATCAGCTTGAAGCAAGTGTCAGATGGAGAAGATGAGTCTTCGGACTCTACTGAGGTCTCTGCTTCATGTGGGGTGACGGCAACCCATTCAGGGGGTGAGGGAATTGGGTAGGACCCTTCAGTGGTGGACTAGTCTGTGACTGGGGTTGCTTGTTGTGAGATGGCAGCAATCACACCCTCATCAGAGTCAATCAAGCATGGGCATGAGGTAGCAGAGGAGACTGCTACAGGGGCAACAGTAACAGGCTCTGGTGTGGGAAGAGCTGTGATGGTGGTGGTGGTTTCTTCCTGTGGGACAATTGCCTATCCTCCAAGGTTGACAGTGACCTTGGTGTGGGTTCTTTCCACCACTGTCACAGTAATGCCATTATCTCTCACTTCCACAACGTCTGTCTTGTGGGTCTGAGTGGTTTTATTTTGACCGTGATTCATTTTATCAGATTTTTAGAATATATATAACTATATATTTTTATATTCTTGGTGATGAAATATGACAAAGTGAGAACATTCCTTGATATTTAGAAAAGAGGGATGGTGACTGTCTGTATAATGAAAATACAGCATTGTCGAAGTGGGTTCGTGCAACACGTGAGTAGTTGTAAAGAAATCTGCGTGTTGAGTAGTGAGAACCCAAGTGAAGGAAATTATTTTCTCTGGGGTATTAAAAGTTGTTGCTGCTGTAGTAAAGTAGTTTCTTGAATAGAGAAGATGACTGATACAATGGTATAAAAAGTACCACACAACAACTTTACCAACTTTCTGTATCGTTACTGAAGGATGCTACCGTTAATAGCAGTCAACATCTTCACTACTGATCGATGGGAGGGTCCGTTGTCACACAACCTATAAATCATCATTGCTTAGATCAGAGTTTCATCTGGTTGGGGGCCACAACTCCCCACACAAGGGTGCCCATCCATCCCAACCCTGACTGGGCAACAAACCATAAGACCAGACCACTCAGTTTGAAAAGCAAGAGCATTGCGTTAACCCCACCGGCCCTATGCTACAGGAATATTCTTTGTCTTAAGGGGGTTAACTCACTATTGTTATATTGGAGTGCCTTTATTCATCTAAAGTATGTCAGGAATAAAATAATGGTGTTCTGTTACTTGTAATAGTTTGGAGGATTCAGTTGCTCCAGATTTATCAATACAAAATTCCCCCTTAATGTCATATGTAGCTGTACTTTGAAGGGTTCAATTCCAAAAGGAGGTTTTGTCCTGAAGTCTTTCTTGTTCATGAGAAAATGTTGTGTCCCTGTACAGTGACTCAGATGTCACACCAGGTAGTGAAGATGTTAATACTTATCTCTGCTAACTATAAAGGGCAATGTCTTTTCCACTTAATAGTGAAGATGTTAACACATCATAATGTCACACCGGGTAGTGAAGATGATAATACCTATCTCTGCTAAATATAAAGGGCAATGTCTCTTTCAGTTAATAACATAAAATTTATTGTCACGTAATCACCCTGGAATCGACCTTCACTTCGGTTTTTTTTTATTTTTGAAAAGTTTAATAATTTCAGAAAAGTTTTATTTTTATATCAATCATCAATGTATCTTAAAAATTGCAACCTTTCCAAACTTTCAAACACTCTCAAAACAATCAAAAATCACTATTAAGTGGAAGAGACATTGCCCTTTATATTTACCAGAGATATGTATTAACATCTAAACTATCTGGTGTGACATCTGATTGGGGGCGGGTGGAGGGGCGAGCGAAGCGAGCCGCGAGTGGAGGGGGGGCGAGAGCAGTGAGCGGGGGTGGAGTGGCGAGCGCAGCGAGCCGTGAGTGGTGGGGGGGCGAGCGTAGCGAGCAGCGCCACAGGCAAAAGCACCCACGGCGCAGCCGTGGTGGGCGAAACCCAATGCTTGTCATACTGAAAATGCTTCCTTTCTTTATTTTCTTTCTGTAATCCCTTCCATCATTATCTAACATACAAATAATTCTTCTCACTCCTCCATTCCTCCCCCCCATTATCTTACTCAATTTCCTGATAAGTACTCACGTGTGTCAGTAACTGTCTCAAATCCTCAAGTTTTCTCATCTTAATGTTTCTACTTCTCTTCTCAATCTCTTCTCTGATCTATATTTCATTTCCTTCTGCTCCTCCTCCAACCATCCATTACTTAGCCACATTAATCTGTCATGCCTCACTTCTTTTAAACGTTTCCTCCATCTACTTTTTTCTTCTTCTTTCACCGCCATCAATTTCTGTTTCTTGCTCAAATTTGTCATGGTCACCAGTTGCTGCCTCAGGTTGAATCAGGTTGTACTTCCACTTCACTCCCGAAACATCCCCCCCTTCCCCCCATTCTCCAAGCACTAACTAACATTGCCTCCACAATTAGTCAGCAAATAGTCTACCATAAAGAACTAATACAAACCTGCAGCTGCTGTTTGTAATCATTCATCCCAAACATGATTTATATTCCTTTCTACTGCCACCATTTATTCTTTTTCTGTTCTATTATTCCCACATAGCTACTAAACCATTACGTATCTATGAGTACAACTCCTACTTGAGCTTTCATTCCTCTTCTTTCTCCTCTTCCTCCTCCTCCTCCTTGTCCATTGTTTATCATTTCCTTCAACACGTAATCTAGATTAGAGTACTTATGGAGGTAATTCACTTTAGTTACATTGGAGTGCCTTGCTTCCTCTAAAGTATACGAGGAAACAGAACCAGAATAGTAAAAATAATAGTGTGTTCTGTTGCTTAGAATAGTTTGGAAGATTCAGTTGCTTCAGATTTACCAACACAAAATTTCCCCCTTAAAGAGGTAACATCGTAAAAGGCCACTATGGGTTTCCTGTACACTCCTGCTATATACAACCCCTACAACCAACCAGCCAGTAAAGGAGAGTAGCCTAGTGAGTGTATCCTATCCCAGACCCTCAAGTGTACCTGCCGGGGATTCTACATCACGACTCACCAGCTGTCCTTTCCTCACACCCTCTTTACCGGGGAACAGGTGGGAGGAGAGGCAGCCTGGGAGCCGGAGAGGTGGGTGGGAGGTAAGGAGGGAGTCTGGGGAAAAGGTTGTTGGTAAATATGGAGCAAACGATTCCTACAAAGTATTCCAGGCAACAGGATACCGGAGAGGTGAGTGGGTGGGTGGGTAAATATGGAGCGAGTGATTCCTACAAATTATTCCAAGCAACAGGATACCATTATATTTTATCCATTGGTTCTGTTTCCTGAAATATTTTGGAGGACACAAAACGCTCTTATGTACCAAAATATAATACCCCGGTTAATTAAATGAGGTGGTTCGTGTATGAGCCAGTTGGGAGTTGGGCAGCATTATGTAGGATTAACAGACAACACAAGGCAGTACAGGTACAGTCCTTAATTCACTTTTGTTACATTGGAGCGTCTTGATCTCTCCAAACTATGCCAGGAAAACACATGATCAGATGAACAAAAATAATGGTGTTCTGTTGCTTGGAATAGTTTGGAGGATTCAGTTGCTCCAGATTTAGGCTACCAACACTGAACTTCCTCCTAAACAAGGCTACCGATTATCTAAACTACAGACTTATGATAAGAGCTTAGGAATGGGACAGCAAAAAGGGGAAGGGAAGGAGCCTGAGGGAGAGGTGGAGGGGTGGAGGGGGGGGGGGGGGGGAAGAACCGGATGATGAGAACCACAAAGAAGTACAAAGGATGATAAAAGAATCCATATAACATCAGGGTCATTTTGTTCCTCTTAGTACGCTTGTCCTGACGACCATAAAGAAATTCAGGTTCGAGCACAAGCACCTGGAGGACATAAATAAAGAGACAAAGATGAGGAGGGGACGATGAGTGATATGGTGGGAGAAAAGAAGATGGTGTAGCCTACGTACAGCCACAATCAAATAGCCAAACCACAGACACTTTCCTTCCATCGTGTTAATAAATCCGTATCATATTAAAATATAATCATACATACAACACCTTACGTCAACTCAACCCCCTCAGTTATTATCATACACGTGTTGTTTGTTCTTTATGACCAATATATTTACTACGATGGAAGGAAAGTGTCGGTGGTTATTTTTTTCTTGTGGCTGTACAAAGCGAGGCATAGGAATAGATGACTGGAGATACTAAGAGGGATAAATGGAGTGGAAGAGAAGAGTGCATGCATGGTGAGGAAATCGAACGAAGAAAGAAAAGTATCGGGGGTTAGGAGGAGGAAAAATAGAGGGTATGCAGTTAGTTAGCCAGGAGGAAAAGTGGGTGTGGTGGAGTCTAGTCAGTGGGAGAAGATATGTATGTAGGCTATGTGGTAACTGGTAAGCGTGAGGGAGAGAGAGAGAGGCGGTGTGTTGGGTGTCTGGGAGGAGTGTGGGTAAGTCTGAGGGAGAGGTGGAGTAGTGGGAGTCTGCCAGGAAGGGAAGTGGAGTGTGGGTAAGTCTGGAGGAGAGGTGGAGTAGTGGGAGTCTGCCAGGAAGGGAAGTGGAGTGTGAGTAAGTCTGAGGGAGAGGTGGAGTAGTGGGAGTCTGCCAGGAAGGGAAGTGGAGTGTGGGTAAGTCTGAGGGAGAGGTGGAGTAGGCTAGGCTAGTGAGTCTTCAATGCAGTTCACCACATCTACTGCCACAGAATGGGTAGTTTGTCTAACCGCACTTCCTCCCACACCAAGGCTGAGAAAGCCACCTCGTCCCGTCCCATGGTCTATGAGGTCTGTCTTTATTATCTGGTCTTTATTCTATGAGGTCTGTCTTTATTATCTGGTCTTTATTCTATGAGGTCTGTCTTTATTATCTGGTCTTTATTCTATGAGGTCTGTCTTTATTCTCTTGGTAATCCGTCTCGCTAGTTTGTCTTTATTCTATTTAGTGTATCGACTAAGTAACAACGCAGGCTAACACACGTTGGGTGTTTTTTTTTCTCCCTTCATTATTGCTTCTTTCAGGTAATGTTAAAATAAAACGTTCAATGCACTCGAAATTCATTATAAGCTTACAATACTCATTTTCATAGGATAAAATTACCTCGCCTGGTATCAATGCTCTCTCTCTCTCTCTCTCTCTCTCTCTCTCTCTCTCTCTCTCTCTCTCTCTCTCTCTCTCTCTCTGTTCCGTACCCCTTATTATCGTCACTCCTTGCTTTTCCTCCTTCGTGTTGTAATAATTATCATTCTTTTCTCTCCTTCTCCTCTACTATTAACTCTGCTCCTCCTCACTATTATCCTTCCCCTCAGCCTTCTCTATTTTCAATATCTTCTCTTCCCTTCCTCCTCCCCCTCCTCTCCTCACCTCTTCTTTCTTCTTCTCATTATCTTTTCCACCCTTCCTACAATTTTGGGTTTTCGCTCCCAGCATTCTTCGTCCTTCTCAGTTATCAACCCTTTCCTCCGTCACCAGTTTCATCACTGTCCTTTTCTCTCCTTTCCTCTACCCCCTGATTATTGTCTCTCTCTCTCTCTCTCTCTCTCTCTCTCTCTCTCTCTCTCTCTCTCTCTCTCTCTCTCTCTCTCTCTCCTCAGACAGCAAGCAGCAATAACCAGTTCTCATTAGATACAAAAAAACTTCATCCCTGAGGCCGAAGTGAGCCGATATAGGAAATTTCGGCATCGACAAATGACCTCGGTCCCCGCCAGCCCAGCCATCAGACCGAAACCCGACCCATCTTGACCTAATATGCCGCAGTTGGTCTACCAGGCCACAGAATCAGTCCATCCAACCCAACCTGACCCCAAGCTTATCCTATACAGATCCTACAATAACAGAGAGAGAGAGAGAGAGAGAGAGAGAGAGAGAGAGAGAGAGAGAGAGTGAGAGAGAGAGAGAGGGTATGGTGCTCAGAGATTGGAGTGAAGAGGGAGTGGAAGGCCTAGGGATGACAGGTGTGGTGTGTGTGAGGGGAGAGGGGGACGATAAGAATAAGAGAATTAGATTGGGGTTAAGAGGGAGTGGAAGGCCTAGGGATGACAGGTGTGTGTGTGTGTGTGTGTGTGTGTGTGTGTGTGTGTGTGTGAGGGGAGAGGGGGACGATAAGAATAAGAGAATTAGATTGGGGTTAGGCTAAGAGGGAGTGAGAGGGGAGGCGGTGTGACTCAGAGTGGATAGGCTACAGCGACAGACTGCAAACGTCATGTACATACAACAATACCCAGGATGTGAATAAGAGAAGAGATGAAGTGGTAAAACAGATGTGACTCTATAATAATATCCTACTCCTCTACTACCAGTACCGTGCATATTTCAACGAGGACCTCCTGCTGGGAAATCAACATAACGTAATAAAATAATCATCCTCTACGAACGAAAAGAGCCGAGATGATCGTAAATCCCGAATAAATGTCTGTCTTCCCTTAGTCGACACATGCAGGGGGCGCTTATGTGGAGATTCTCTTGTTGGTAAATTAGAAGGAAACTGATCCATCCTAACTATACCAGACAACAGACGTCCCCAATAGCTAGTTGTACAAATGGGGGATGTGTTTCGTGCATTAGTTTGGAGGAATCAAAGACTTTTAAATTCACCAACAATAGAATCTTCCCTTAATTCAAGCTGAGGAGGAAGAAATTTCGCTAAAGTTAAGGTTGGTAAATCTGGAGTAAGTAATTCCTCCAAACTTTTCCCAGCAACAGAACACCATTATTTTTTATTCTCTTTACCCTGTTTCCTGTCCTATTTTGGAGGAATCATGGCACTCCAATGTACCAAAAGTATACTAGCCTATCCCTTTAAGCCTCAGTTCATAATGTTTAAATCCGTCCTATCTTTTCTCTGCTTAACGCTCACTGTGAATTTATTTTATGAGGTATAATTATAACTGATCTCTTTGGCAAGGATGCGGTCGGTGTATATACGTGTTAATTCGAGAGAGAGAGAGAGAGAGAGAGAGAGAGAGAGAGAGAGAGAGAGAGAGAGAGAGAGAGAAAAGGGAAGGGGGTTGATGGGATTCTCAGTAAGGTATCGGAATCTCTAAGTCTTAAGTTTAAGCATAAATATTTATAGATAATTAGAGTAGGCTGTATATTAAAGTGTTGTTTCTCTCTCTCTCTCTCTCTCTCTCTCTCTCTCTCTCTCTCTCTCTCTCTCTCTCTCTCTCTCTCTCTCTCTCTCTCTCTCTCTCTCTCTCTCTCTCTCTCTCTCTCTCTCTCTCTCTCTCTTCACACTTCAACTGTCACCTCAATGCCTTCCACTCCTTGATTCCTCCAAAATATATCAGGATTACCAAAATTAAATGGTGATCTGTTGCTTAGAATCGTTTGAAAGAATTAGTTGCTCTAGAATAGATTAACCAACACTGTAGTCTACTCTCCCCCCCCCCCCACAACCACCTCCAAGCATCAACACCCACCTACCTTCATTCCTTCCTATACCTCTTTCGCCCCCTCCCTCCTTCCCTCCCTCTGTGTTTTTTAACCCCACCCCCTCCTTCACCACTGTCAGCCCCACTTAGATTTTTTCCTCATTCTATTCCCTCCTCAATTATTTCCCTCCTCCTCCTCCCCTTTCATCACCATCCCCCCCTCCTTCACTACCTACATACCCACTCGCCCTCCACACCCCGACCCCTCCTCCTCTTCGCCTTCCTCTTCCCTCTCGCCCCCCCACCCCACCCCCCTGTTCCTTCTCTTTCTCCTCCACTCTCTGCCCGACCCCTCCTCCTCCTCCTCCTCCTCCTCTTCGTTGTGTCCCTCTGCATCCTTCTCTGTCCCATCTTTTCTTCCTTTGTCAGCCTCACCTTATACTCATGACCAACCGTTCCAACTCTTATACCTGTTAGACTCACCCCCTTCATTTTATCTCTCTCTCTCTTCTACCATCACCTTTTCTCTGTCTCTTCCACCATCACCTTTTCTCTCTCTCTCTCTCTCTTCTACCATCACCTTTTCTCTCTCTCTTCCACCATCACCTTCTCTCTCTCTCTCTCTCTCAATTTTTTGTATTGAAATATGTATATATTTGTGTCTCATTGGAAGTGTACTTTATGTAAAGAATAACCACTGTATCAGTGGAAATAAATATTTGAATTTGAATTTGAACTCTCTCTCTCTCTCTCTCTCTCTCTCTCTCTCTCTCTCTCTCTCTCCTTGTATTATTATTTTACATCTTTCCTGTCTCCCCCCACTACCTCCCTCCGTCTCATTCCATCTCTACATGATTCCTCCTCCTCCTCCTCCTCTTCCCCCCCCCCACCACCTCCTCCTCTTCCCCCTCCTCCTCCTACTCTTCCTTCATTTGGCTCTCCCTCTCTCCCAATAGTTATCATTTTTTTCTGCCTCATCACTCCCACCCTTCATCATATTTTTCTTACCGCCTAACTACATATTTTGCTCACAATGCAACGCTCCCTCTTCTCTCTCTCTCTCTCTCTCTCTCACACACACACACACACACACACACACAAACAACGCAACACCCCCTCCTCTCTCACACAACAGAACTCTCTCTCTCTCTCTCTCTCTCTCTCTCTTCATCTTGATATTGTGTTTCTCTTTCCAAGGTATATTTCTACATGTTGTATTTCGTCCAGAGACCACCTCGTATGTATGTCTGCGTGTGTGTGTACCTGTATGTTTGTCTGTGTGTGTGTGTGTTGTGTGTGTGTGTGTGTGTGTGTGTGTGTTGTGTTCTGGCCACCATCGTCGTGTCTCTTATCCCTTCCTCCCTTCTTTCCTTCTGTGGTTATCCCTCACGATTCCTCCATTTCTCTCTCTCTGTCCCTAATCTTCCTTTCGCTTCCAACGTCATGTTCCTTAATCTCACTTTTGTCTCTTCTCCCCTCCCTCCCCCCTAAAAGTTTGAAGAGAAGAAAATAAGGAATAAGAAACATTTTCAAACAATTGGGAAAAGGAAAGAAAGTTGTGACAATAGTAAGAATGGAACGACGAAATGTATTTAAGAAAAGGAATGAAAGAAGAGGGAGGAAAATGATGAAAGGTAGAAAATAGAGAGTGAGGGAACAAAAGGAAAGGAATGAATACAAACTAATTTGAGAAAACAGAAGTGAGAATATAAAAGAGAAAGACAGAGACGTGAAGAAAATAAATAATAATGGAAGAGAAGGAGAGAAAAGGAAATAATTGAATAAAAACTAATGTGAGAAAACAGAAGTAAGAATAAAGAAGAGAAAGACAGAGAGGTAAAGAAAAGAAATAATACGGTAATGGAAGAGAAGGAAGGAAGGAAAGACAGAGAGGTAAAGAAAATAAATAATAATGGAAGAGTAGGAAGGAAGGAAGGAAGAATGACATTATGTTTCTCCTTCCTCTCTCCAGCATCCTGCCAACCTTCCTCTCTGTTGCAAGAATGAATTTCCGGCATAGGCTACGTCTGCAACATTAAGGGGCCTAAGCAACTGATGTGCATGAGCCAACTGGAAGGCTATGTAGGCTATATATACTGATTTCTACAAAGGTACCCAAACAAATATATAATCTCAGTATTGTTACCACTAATTGGGGTTCTGTATCGTGATATAGTTTTGTGGACTCAGAAGGCATCCATCCAATTTACCATCTACTATAGAGTTACTCCCGTTAGGCTATGCTATTCCTAAATATATATCCAAACTTAATCAGAACGTACAATCACAATCCAGGGTTTATCCACTCCATTGGTTTGCAGAAATGCGAACGAGACAAGCTGAGGTTTGTTTTCCACAACCCCCAAGTGAACCTCACCCTGTCTAAATACACCAGTTTGTCCGATCGTCCAGAACCATAGAGCCTATCTTTAACATTGACTTCGCTTTCCTGCCAATCAAGAGGGTGGCAAAACTTCGAATAGTGACTGTACAGTACAGTACCTTAACTATAATAAAAAAAACTATACCGGTACTCATCAAAAGCTACCGATCCTATTATTCAAAAGGACTTATCCCAAACAGAATGGACTTATCCTAACTTATTAGAACCAAAGTCGACTCATAAAACTGTGAGCAAAGAGTTCTGACACACACAGACCAGGATAATGTGTTGGTATGAAGTTTTCACAATGTTAGGTCATGCAGGGTATCAATATTTTTCGAGGACAGAATCCAGACGGTGAACTGTGAGAGCCTGTATAATATTAACATGCACTCCTGTGGCCTTGTGAAAGAAACCAACTCAGGACCTGAACCTGGTATCATTAATGGTGATGGTGTTGTGGGGAGGTGCATGGGGCGAAGGAGGCATAAATGGGGGAGGATAGAGGGCTTACTGTGTGTGTGTGTGTGTAAGAGGGGGAGGGTGAAGGGGGATGATGGTGCACATGTGTTTGGGTCTGTCTGGTGTGTGTGTGTATGTGTGTGTGTGAAGGAGGGGTCGGTGTGCTAGGGGGGTCAGTCGTGTATGTATGTATATGTGTGTAAGTAAGAGGAGGGGTGAAGTGGAGAGGCAGGCGGTGTGCTCTAAGGTCAATCGGGTCTGGCTTGTGTACTGATTCACTGATTATTCTCTCACTCTCATACATACAATCTCTCTCTCTCTCTCTCTCTCTCTCTCTCTCTCTCTCTCTCTCTCTCCGTATATGTAGTTCACATCTTGTAATATTTCTATAATATTTCTGTAATATAAATAATAACTCGTTAGACGAAGAAATATACTTGTCACAAAATCCTCGTCTTAATATTAATAATAATAATAATATCACTGAGGAATCTAAGTTACGTCTCTTCCCCTATGACTGAATATTATGTCCTTTTCTAGTTAATATATTCATCATAGTAGGTTTGTTATACATCACGTAAGCTTTACCTACATAAATGATTGTTTATTAGTTTCTCTTTAATGGGGTATATAGCACATTGTTTTGGGTGGTAAATCTGGACAATATGATTCCCCCAAACTATTCCTCCAGGCAACAGGATACCATTATTTTTCTTGATGTGGGTCTGTTTCGTGACTATACTTTGGAGGAATTAAGTATCAAATATCAAAAGTATACTATCCCTTTAATTAATCAGGATGTGTAAAGTATTGTGTTGGATGAAAATGGAAACACCTTTGGTTAATTAATAAACAACATAGGATTATTACCTCTTTGAATGTTTATATTTTACAGGAATAAATGATAAAGATGCAGTTCATGGCGTTTTAGTTTAGAGGTATAAATGGTGGATGAAAAAGATAGTATAAACAGTGAATGACGAGGATATCATAACATATAAGGAAGACATTGTCAAGGAAAACATAAGACAGCAATAAGGAAATAATTTGTGGTGAAGCTTGTCAGGTTTTATGATACGTTGTTGTTGTTGTTGTTTGTGTTTGTGTGGAAAACCCTTGTTATCTCCATGTTAATTGTCTCTGAAAATGACCTGGGCTGACCCGTTACTCCCTTTCACTGACCTGGACTGACCCGTTACTCTTCTTCACCACTGACCTGACCTGACCCACCCACCACCCCCTGTGAAGTTTAATAAGTGAGAACATTCATTTTTGACCTTAACCTCTTCTCTCGTTTTTCGTTTCTGTCATCCTTTCTATTGTCGCTGCTTAAAAGGAAAGTGTTGTGACCCTCTCTGACCTAAACTGACCTCTTCTGACCCCCTATCTTCACGTCTCCTACTAACCCTCCGTGACCCAAGCTATCATCTCCTGACATGCCATAAGTTATTCTATTACCTCAACAACAACAACAACAACAACATATGACCTGCACTGACATAATAGTCTTTGTGACAAATATATAGCATTATTATTATTATTATTGTAAATGCTCACAATTATATGGTTTGTTTACGATGAATTTAGTCACTTTTATGGACCCTGTGATCGTGTATGATAATTGGTGGCTTCTGATTCCTCCTGATTATGACACGAAACAAGCTTCTTCCATGCAGGTGGTTTTTCGTGGCAATATTTGAAGGAATCGTTTACTTCAATTTTTCCGACTGCATCACCCTGCACTACTGCTCAGACGTAACCCAGCCTTACTTACCAATGTGTCTTACAATATAATTATGTATTCGCTTGTGTTTACATATTACGCTAAAATATGGTTATCCTTCTCTTAGCCAAATGATATATATGGATTGTACTGACTGCTAAACTTTACTTACCTAACTTGACTTGCCCTTCTGTACCTTCCTTGATCAACAAATAGGCTACACGAACTGTTCATTTGTCTACATTTCCTTCAGTCAATACATTACACTGACCCGAAATGGACTGACCTGGCACATATTTGATCTTACGGCCTTTAACTTAAATAAACTCATGATTTAGTATGATAATAATATCATTTCACCTTGGTTAAACTGACTGACTCACCTGGCTCGTAGTGTGTTGGTGAAGGAGGCTCGCGTCGTGGAGAGAATCATGGTGATGGTAAATAAATCCTGTATGTATGTATGTATGTGGCAGAAATATTCCTTAAAGAAGCCTCCGTCAATATGTAAATCCAAGGGAGGGAATATTCCTGACGATGATGATTATTCCCGTCAGTAGATATAAGATGCACTGAAGGGTAATCCAAGCATTATGTTGTGTTCGTTCTGTCAGCACTCACTCCACGTCAACAGATGCCATATATGTAACTCGTAAATATATTGTGTAAATACTTGAGGCAGGCTGACTCCGTGTGTAATATAATCCACGCACGGTACCGGTATAAAGATTTTCGTAACTATCCTGCGTGTAAAATGTAATGTATACACAGTGTGGCGCAGGTAGATTAGATGCGTAAATAATCCTGGTAAGTAAATTTCCTACTTACAACGTCAAGGCTATAAGCAAATTCCACACTTATATATTCTTCGTAAGCAGTATAAATGCCGGACTTTTTAACACTCGCACGGTGCGTAAAAAGATAATTAAGTATCTAATATAATTCTTTTCAATAGTGTTTATTTAGTAATTCCGAACACTTCAATTCCCGCACGGATATCAACACTGGCATTTAAAGTTAACAGAAATCCTTTACGGAGACTAACACTTTAACTTTTTGTATCATGTCATTGCTCCTGGGATGACGAGGCAATCAACACATACCCACAAGGATGGCGTCATCATTTTCCACGATAAACACAACACGACAATTCAAATCACCACGTTGCATACCAAGATGGCGGAAAATAACCCACTGTTAGCACCGCAAAATTACACTCATCAAAAAAATAACACACACACACAGATACACATTCGAGCGCAAGCAATGATCATCACGACCGACAATCGCAGAAGAAGAACATCATCACACCCAGGCACTGAAATATCACCACTACGCTCATCACATCGACAAACTGAACACCACACACTACGCACCAATCACGAGAAAAGGAAGCAGATGATGAACGAGTTAACACCGGGTTACAGAGCAGCGCATGCGTCCTCACCAATGTCTGACTGAGCACTGAGAGGTGAAGCCGTGTCGCCTGTGAAGCAAAGATGGGGTGAGGGCAGGATGGGCAGGCCTTGGCTATAGCTTAGGTTAGGTGGAGAGGAGGAGGTTGGGGTTGGTATAGGCTATATAGTGTGGGATATTTCGGTGATGATGTCCACTTGGTCTCAAAAGAATTATACGATATTTCATTATGTGTAACAACAGAAGAGATGTATACTTTATAATAATATATATGTATTACTGCATGTGTAGACTTGTGGGAATGCTGAATAACCGGTTTAGTGACGAATTGGGCTAAACTTGTGTTAAACATTGGTAGCCAAGGTCCCTCCCTATGACAGCTGTTCCCTCGCCCCAAGACAGATAGCCAAAGGAATTTATACAATGATAACTCGACAGCAGACATACAGGTCCTATCTTTGGTCCATTCATTATAATTATGCAATGAAAAAAATACTCTTTGTAGTCGTATTATTGTAAAACTATTTTGTTTCTGCAGTAGCATCCTGTCCCATGTACTGTACAGTCGGCGGCAAAAGTCCTGTCGCCTCACTTGCTCCACCGAGGCACGCGATGTTCATAGACTCGAGATTATTAGGTGTAGAAAACATGCGTATTTCTCGAGTCCATGAACACTGCATGTCTCGGGGAAGCAAGTGAGGCGACAGGACTTTTGCCGCCGACTGTACTGCCAAAATCAAATACCCACCGACACTTTCATTCCATCCTGCAAATAAATCAGTAACATATAAAAATATAATCATACAACACTTTACTTCAACTCAACCTCCTTAATTATTATTATTATACACGTGTTGTTCTTTATTACCAAGATTTTTACTACGATAGAAGGAAAGTGTATGTGGATATTTGATTGTGGTTGTACATATTATTGCTTAACGTCATAATATTATAACTGAAAGTATTATAAGTACTGAATTAAATATAGGCTGTTGTTGTGTGATAAGCCAGGAAGATGAGGGAGAATCAGCCAACTTCAAAGTCTTAATTATCAGTTACGCTTAATACTTACACATTTTCTGCACCTACACCCTCATTCACTCACCCACACATCATATCACACACACACACACACACACACACACACACACACACACACCACACACACACACACAGACCTCCTCTTTCACTCCCTCATCCCTCACACATGCACCTATTTACCACCTCATCAAAACCACTCATATCTCTATCAACAAGCACCTCCCTACACCCACAATCAGAGGCTCCCTAGTAAACCCCAAGCATCACCCCAAGAACACACCTTAAATCCATCCCAAGACTCTTAGCACAACAGTGTTAAGATCATTATCACAACCCTTCTTACCCTTCATGTAAACAACTCGTTCACCATCATCCTATACTTACTTAAACTCGCTCTCCACTCGCCCTCATTCCTAAATTTACCCCAACTCATACACACGCTTACACTCACTCACTTGCATGTATGTATGTATGTAGCCTACACTCGTAATCCAAAATATGTATCCAGGCTTGCTTCGAATAGCAAAATATACAAAATACGAAATACAAAACAGGATAAGAGTGTAATTGGTTCACTTATAGTATGTCAAATGATTCGAAATTTCAACAAAACCTCCCATTTATACCCATACCATTCATCGATATACAGCCTCCCCCCCCCCCCCAATTCCCCTTTCCTTTCACAAACATCCTAAATTATCGCCCCCAGCATCCACTCATACCCCAAACCGCATCACCAAAACACACACCTACCCTACCTCAGTGGATATTATCTCCAAAACACACCTACCTTCCCTACCTCAGTGATTATTATCTTATCCTTGCATCAGCTACATCATCCAAATACTGACTGACTGACTGACTACCCGGTTCACACAAGCACTGACAGACTGACTACCCGATTCACACAAATACTGACTGACTGACTACCCGATTCACACAAGTACTGACTGACTGACTGACTGACTCCCCGGTTCACACAAGCAGCAGCAGCCTAAATTCTCACCCCAACCACAACATCCCTCTTCTGCACCCAGAGTCCCAGACCCCAGCCAGACCTCTGAGAATGAGATTTTGTTTATGTGTGTCGTGTTGCCAGATACCTCCATATTAAGCCATCAATAACGCTCAATAAAAGCCCCCCCAAATCAGGACTTTAGTGTGTAATAACGAGCCGGTGATTGGAAGGTTGCAAGCCCCCCCCCCCCAGGCTGAAATAAGGGGCAATGCGTGATAATGATGATAAGGGAGTGTTGATTATAATTGGTTGATAAATGAAGTGATTGTTGGCATCTCCTGCTATATAAGGAATGGTGATAGTTAAGAGTGATCAAGGATTAGGAGGGTTTATAATATGAGAAGAAAGGGATGACAGAAGAGAAAAATGTAAAGTATAAGCTGGAAAGGAGAGGGAGGGATGGAGGAAAGAAGATATAAAGAAGGATAATGGAAGAATGAGGATGGGACGACGGGAGGGAGGGAGGGAGGATGAAGTAGAGAAATGTGAATGAACTACGAGAATGAGAAAGGATTGATTAAATAGATAGACAAATACATACACAGATAGGAGTAGATAGAGAGACTGATAGATAAAGACAGACAAAGAGATAGACAGAACTAGACAGATTGGTAGATAGGAAGTGGAAGGGAGACAGAGAAAGGATGGTAGAGATAGAAAGGGAAGTGTAGTAGGGGTGAGTGTTTGTCTGGGTGTAGGACATGAAGAGTGGGGGAAGGGAGGAGTGGAGAAAAGGGAGTGAAAGAACAGAATGGCACGGGGGGAGAGAAGAAGGGGGGAAAGGGGGTTGAATGGGTATAAAGGAGTGGGAGGAAGGAGGAGGAGGGAGGAGGAGGGAACAGGTGGAGGTTAAAAAAAAGTAGGAAATGATTGTGAGTGAAGGATTTATGGTGGGGAAGACAGATTGAAGAGGAGGGACGACCGGGGATAGAGAGAGAATAAGTGGAGGGAAAGGATGGAACAGCAAGGAATGAGAAGAGGAAATGAGAAGAAATAATAAAGGGAAGAAGATAATGATATAAAAACCAAACAGGTGAAGAAGATAACGATTGAAATAAATAAACCTTTAAGTACAGTTTATGGCGAGATCAAGACATCTGTGGGGAAAATATGATCAAGAACCATTACGAGGAACAAATTCATAAGTACACAGACCACAAATGACGCTACGGTTACAACGCGATTGGCCGGCATTAATCCTATAATAATAATAATAAAGATAAATACACTGAGGAAGATATAACATAGTAA
>JAWZYT010006711.1:0-40000 GCA_034508575.1 Petrolisthes manimaculis
TTGGACATACATTCAATACAGGATTAATTTAGACTCGTGCATACACAAACAGAGGGGAAGAAGGAAGAAAGGGGATATAGAGTTGAAATAGGAAGGTCCACAATTCTCATCTCTTGCAGCTTCTAGTTCTCTATGATCATTCATTCTTGTTTTTCATTGTCTTCTCTTACTTTTCTTCCTTATCTCATTCTCCTCCCACTCTCTCGTGTTCTTCATTCTCATCCTCCATCCCTGTATTTTTTTTTTCTCCTTCGTATTCCACCTCTTCTTCCCACGTCGTCTGTTTCATCATCTTCTCTTTCTCACCATCTCCACCTCCTCCTCCTCCTGTGCTTTTGTTTCATCTTTCTCTCTAGTCTTTTGTCACTTCTTTCTTCTTGCTGTGATATTTCTTCCCCTTTCTTCTCCCCCGCCTCACCTTTTCTCTTACCTTTCTTATATGTTTTTGTGTCTCGCCTTCAGCGTTACCATTTTTGCAGCATCCCTTCCTCTCCTCTTTTTCTGCCCTCGTCTTTTTTTGGGGGGACTGGCTTATTGATTCGGCACCTTCTATCTTATTCGGTTGACTCTCCTATCTTTCCACTTTCTTTCCATCCTTGGCCTCTCTCCTGTCCTCTTTTTATATTTAATTTTGTAGTCGTCAGAACTGTTTTCGTTGCATATAGATCGTCAGTTGTTGTTGTTACCTGTATAATTCTTGATGTTGTTGTGTTTTATTATTTTATGGTATTGTTGTGTCAGAATAATAAATGAAGAGATGGTATTTCACTGTCACATGAATTCAGATCCAGGGTGTTGTTGTATGTTGTTGGAGTCTTGGAAGGTATTGATTGATTGCTCCAAATTATGAGTTACTGTCCCACCTCTCAGTCATCGTCCGTCATCTTCAGGAGCCATATGACGTCGCTGTTGTGCTGTTGTGGTGCCTAATAACAATCAATCAAATCAAATCATTTCAAACTATGATGCCTCCTGCGCAGAAATATGTCAAAAAAAAAAAAAAAAAAAAAAAGAATTAAAGTGATACAGAATTTGCAGAGGGACAACAACGCTTTGAGAATTGGGAAAGGTTATGTTGAATATTATTGAAGGTGGAGGCAGAAGACCCGGCAGATGGTCACCAGATTGAGGCTGAAAGTTTTAGGGGTTCTGCTGTGAAAGTCCCAGATATTTGTGGGTTGGAAAGGTGGATGGCATGAGGTGGGTGAATGGATGGATGGATGGACGGAGAGGATGACATGAATAGGATGGGATGAATGGCATGAGGTGGGTGAATGGATGGATGGACAGACGGATAGGACGGGAGATATAGGATGGGATTGATGGATGGACGGATAGGACGGGAGATATAGGATGGGATGGATGGATGGACGGATAGGACGGGAGATATAGGATGGGATGGATGGATGGACGGATAGGACGGGAGATATAGGATGGGATGGATGGATGGATGGATAGGACGGGAGATATAGGATGGGATGGATGGATGGACGGATAGGACGGGAGATATAGGATGGGATGGATGGATGGATGGATAGGACGGGAGATATAGGATGGGATTGATGGATGGATGGATGGACGGAGATGACAGGAGGAATAGGATGGGATTAATGGACGGATAGGACGGGAGGAATAGGATGCAATTGATGGATGGAGAAGACTGGAGGAATAGGATGGATGGATGGATTGAGAGAACAATATAGTTTTCTTAAGTGTTACAAGTTAAAACAAAAGCACACACAAGCATTACGTAAGTTAACATACATTAAAAATACTTAGGTTAACTTACAGGGTTAATTTATAAACTTGGAAATATAAAAACTCCATAAAAGACTTATTGTTTATATTCTTGATTGTCCTTTATCTTGTTGGGATAATTAACATAAGATTTGTTGCAATACATGATAAAGTTATACCATAAAGATATTTGGTAACACACGTAGATTATCATAGTTGTACAATAGAATGAGTACATGACTGTGTGTGTTAGTTTTGGGCAAAATATTGTCGGAATAACCTCATTGAAATCAGTTTATTCTGTAACCACTTTATAATCTATGTCTTTCTGTCTTGTTGGTATTCTGTTGTCAGTGATGGTGTGTTTTATTGGTAACCTGTTGTGTTGTGTTGTGTTTCAGTTCTTCCTTTGACACAAATGTTCTTCTCGTGTGTAGTATCTGTCACTTGTTGCTTGGTGTGTTATGTTGTGTTGTTGGCAGCCTGTCGTCTCATTTGTGTTGTGTTGCCTCTAATGTGTCTGGTGTTGCGAGTCAATAGACACTGAGAATAGTTTTGGTGATGATGATGTTTCCAATACTGATCAACATTGGTTCACGATCTACTATTGTGGTTGTGATGATGACAGGGAACTGGAGGTAATAGATTTCTCCAAACGGTGCCAGAACACTGCACCTTAAACTAATGGAATGTTTCGTGGCATAGTTTGGAGTAATCTGTAGCCTACATTATTTCAACAGTATCCTACCTACCTAAGATGAAATTAAAATAACATTAGGTGGTTTTTAACGTTTTTCTGTGTATCCCATATTGTGTATTTTATTTATATTAGTGATGTTTACGATAGTGAGTATTATTAAGATTTAGTTGATTATAATAATTTCTGTCTGTCCTATAATATGTATTTTCTTTCTTTTTCGTTTTTTTTTTATTGGTGGGGATTATGCTGTTGTAGATTATTAAAAATTATCATGTTTTTCTTAGGACTAATTTTTTTTTCTAATTTGCTCCTGGTCATAATGTTAATAATTTTTTCTTCTACAGGTAAATGGTGGATCGATGAGTGTCCTCTGCTTGACCTGTGCCTCCATATGTGAGTTGACGAGAAGACTGTGAGGTGTAGGGGGTAGGGGGTAGGGGGTAGGGGGGTAAAGGAAGGGAAGGGGGGAGAAGTCTGGGAAGAGAATATTAGAGAAGCAGGGACGAAAGAGGGAAGGAGGGTGAGAAGAAAGGAGGAAGGAAGAAGGGCAAAGAGATGGGTGAGATAAGGGGGAGGCAGGAATACAAAACTAGCAAAAAAAGGAAGAAGTAAGAAAAAGAGAGAAGAAACGAAAGGAGATAAAAGGAATGTTACAGAAGCAAGAAAGGAAGAGAGAGGAAAGGAAGAAGTCATGGATAACAAGGAAGGAGAGAGAGAAAAAAAATAACAAAGAATAAAATGAGACGAAATAGGTAGGAAGTGGAAACAAAAGGGGGAGGAGGGGAAATATGGCAGTAACGAACAAGAATAAAGGCATACGAGAAGAAGGGAGGAAGAGAGAGAATAAGAGATTAAGAAAGGTATGCAGTATTAGGGGACTGAGGTCAGAGGAAAGGAAAAAAAAATATTAAGAGAAGAAAGAAAAGGAAAAGAAATATAGGAGGAAGAGTGAAGAATAGAAAATATAAGATGAGAGAGAGAAAGAGAAGAAGAGAGAGAGAGAGAGAGAGAGAGAGAGAGAGAGAGAGAGAGAATGATTGGAATAAGTGAACTCTACGGACCTCCTTCGCCCAGTTTAACTTTCAGATCTCTATCGAATTGTATTAAGGGGGAAGTTTTGTTTTGTGTTGGTAATTCTGGGGCAACCGAATCCTCCAAACTACTCCAAGCTACAGAACGCCATTATTTTTCCTCTTCTGGTCCTGTTTTCTGGTATACTTTGGAGTAATCAAGGCACTCCAATGTAACAACAGTGAATTATCCCCTTAATTAAATCATTGACAGACGAAGCAAGATTGTAGGACGATTTTAGCTTAGCCTTTGTGATATTGCGTTCGTGTTTGTATGTGTGTGTGTGTGTGTGTGTGTATGTGTGTATATTATACTCGCGTGTGTGTGTGCGTATTGCGTTCGTGTTTTAGATTAATTAATAATGAGCAATAGAAGTGAATGTAGTTATTGTAGACATCTAATGTCATGAATATACTAATTATTTTGCTTTTTTTTTCACTGTGCTTATGAAAATAGTTTGAAGTGATAATGGAAGTTTTGACTTTCGACTAAAAACAATTATAAAACTTATCTTGGTGTGAATGTTAGGTGGTGGGTGTTCGTATCTATATTAAATTATAGGAACTGGTATTGTTATGAAATGTTGTGGTGAAGAGGAAAATAGGTCAGACACAACCTTACCTACCCCCCCCCCCCCCCGTGTGTACCTCCCTCCCTGGTGGTGGTGGTGGTGGTGGTGGTGGTGGTGGTGGTGGTGGTGGTGGTGGTGGTGGTGGTGTTATAGCCTACTGTACACGTGGGTAGTGGTGGGTGTGTGTGTGTGTGGGTTGGAGGAAGCAAGCCTACTGGATTGAACGTGATGAAACACACATACACACACTCTCTCTCTCTCTCTCTCTCTCTCTCTCTCTCTCTCTCTCTCTCTCTCTCTCTCTCTCTCTCTCTCTCTCTCTCTCTCACTCACACACACACACACACACACACACACACACACACACACACACACACACACACACACACACACACACACACACACACACACACACACGAGGAACCCGCTAGGAACCCTTCAATTCACCTAATTATTGACCCCATAACACTCTCATTAGACAATGGAAACACACAACCGGAATCTCACACAAAATAGGCTTCAGTGACACGAGAGAACAAAAAAAAAAAAAATAGAAGTCGTCTACTCTAATTATATAAAAAAAAAAATGAGCACTGAAACATCGGTGTACATCAATAATTCTCTCCCAGTTAACCATTCTCGTCTACAATATTTAATTAAGGGGGTAATACACTTTTGATTCCTCCAAAGTATGCCACGAAACAGGACCAAGTTAACTAAAATAATGGGGACCTGTTGCCTGGACTAGTTTGGAGGATTCAGTTGCTCCAGATTTGAGGCAAGTGTGAGGCAAGTGAATGTAGGAAGCTATTATAGGTGATAACAATACTGAAAAGATTAAATTATTAGAGCAGTGAGGAGAAACAGAATAACGACGGCGTAATTAACATATTATAACTAAAGATAATTAATAATCTATAAAAATGACAGATAATAATATTATACCAATGAGAAACAAGACCTAATGAGAAAGGGAAAAATATATAATAATAATAATAATAATAATAATAATAATGATAATAATAATAATAATAATAATAATAATAATAATAATAATAATAGTAAAAATGATAATAATAATGATAATAATAATAATAATAATAATAATAATAATAATAATAATAAAAATGATAATAATAATAATAGTGGCAATGTGATAGTGAGTACCATGTAACAACTATAAGTAATAATAAGGTCAATGTAATAAAGGATACAATAGATAATGAGGGAGGTGTGATGCGTGGAGGGGGGCTTGTGATGAGACCAGGAGAGCAAAATGGAAGGTAACAACGTGTCAGAAGCCGTATCTTTTCTGACCCTCTGT
Organism: Petrolisthes manimaculis; assembly: GCA_034508575.1. Classification (NCBI taxonomy): domain Eukaryota; kingdom Metazoa; phylum Arthropoda; class Malacostraca; order Decapoda; family Porcellanidae; genus Petrolisthes; species Petrolisthes manimaculis. Next base: position 5,404 of record JAWZYT010006711.1, read on the forward strand.
GAATAATGGGAGTGGAGGGGGAGGGCCAGTGCTCGTGCATGTGTAAGGTGGTGTGGGGACCCCCTCATCTCTCTCTACCTCTGTGTGTGTGTGTGTGTGTGTCCCTCTTTCTGTAGGTCTGTGTGCGTTTCTCTGTCTCTCTCTCTCTCTCTCTCTCTCTCTCTCTCTCTCACACACACACACACACACACACACACACACACACACACACACACACACACACACACACACACACACACACACACACACAGCACCTATCGTCACCAACTTACCTAACACAGTATTTCTACACCACGATCTATTTCCCGGTTTGTTGCCATTTCTTTATCTCCCTTCCATCCAGCCAATTAACTTTCTGTCACCACCCTGTCACCACCTTGCCACTCTGCCACCACCCTGCCGCCTTTCTATCATCATTCTACCTCTAACTATTGCAATTTCTTCATCTCCCTGCCACCCTCTCATCTCCCTGCCATCTGCCTACCTCTCTGCCATCTTTCTGTCATCTTCCTACCATGAGTCTGCCACCCTGCCGCTCGTGATACCCCTGAGACTCACATTGGGGGGAGGGAGGGAGGGAGGGGGGAGGGTGTGGCGAGGGATCCCACGTATATTTCATACCACCCGCACCCCCTTTACACCCACCTCGCCCCCCGCCCTCAATATTGAACGCCCACCCTGCCACCCTCATCTCCCTCACCTATAACTTCCGCACCTTTCCTTCCTCACCACTATGCCACCCTCACTCTCACTACTCTGTCCCTCACCCTCACTCTCACTACTCTCCCTCACCCTCACTCTCACTACTCTCCCTCACCCTTACTACTCTCTCCCTCACCCTTACTACTCTCTCCCTCACCCTTACTACTCTCTCCCTCACCCTTACTACTCTCTCCCTCACCCTTACTACTCTCTCCCTCACCCTTACTACTCTCTCCCTCACCCTTACTACTATCTCCCTCACTCTTACCAAAAGTTCCTCTCGTGTACTTGGCGAAGGATAATGACACACATAACTGGTGACCGAATTGAATACCTCATCGAGTTAGTGTTTTTCAGAAGTTAATGTACAACGTTTTCAGAAGTTAATGTACAACGTTTTCAGAAGTTAATGTACAACGTTTTCAGAAGTTAATGTACAACGTCTCATTGTTTATTTATCGTTCATGTAGTAGTGGTGAGGAGAATCAGCAGGAGGAGACTTACCTTTTTCTCATCTCATTTCAATATTCTCACCTTTCAGGGTATACTTTTGGAGCTTCTGCCTTAATACATAATCCCTGTACAAAGACGAACAGCAGGCACCACACATACATACCCTGCATTCGAACTCAGCCTCTATAGGTGTACTGGGTGCATGGGAAAATGAGCAATAAATACCAGGCGATTCGATGCTTTCTGTTCCTCACATGCACTCTGGTCAGAAATTATGTATCATGAATGTAGTACCTCCCCTTAAACCAACCCTCGGAGGAAGTTAGGAGAGAGAAGGCAGGTATTGTCAATGTAGGTCAAATCAGGAAGGGAAGTCATATGTTGTGGATAGGTCATGGATAGAGATATGATTAGGGAGGTCACGATAGATATTTTTTAGTCAAGCCAGAAATGTAGGTAGGCTGTGGTGAGGGGTAGGTCAGGAATGAAAAATTAAGTATTGGGAGATTGAGCCTGTGATAAAGTGAGGTTAGGAGATACCATGGTGAGAATAATGAGAGAATAAAGAATTAGTGGTATGTGAATATATTAGTAAGTGTTCTAGTGTGATATTTTAAGTTATGCTAGGCTAAGTAAGAATAGATAAAGAACACTACTGTAGTTATGGGTGAATGAATTTAGTAAGAATTCTAGTTTGTGTGTAGTATAATAGTGGAGAGATATGGTAAGGAGAAAAAAAAGTACCATATATAAAGTTATTTGTGGGTGAATGAATATAGTAAGAGATATAATGTGTGTATGCCTAATATATATTGCTGTCATACGATATAGAGATGAGTGTATATAGAAAAATATTTATGGATGAATGAATGTAGGTAGAATTCTAGTGTGTATTGTACATGATGCTAAGAAGATAATAGTAAGGTAGCAAATTAGTTGTGTGTGAATGTATAGAGTATGGTTGCTGGTGTGTGGTGTGGTGTGGTGAGGTATGAGGTTTGGAGGGGTTGCAACATGACTGGTATATTGCAACATCCACCCAGACGAACTCTCCCTCTGCCTATTGTTGTTGTTGTTGTTGTTGTTGTTATTATTGTTGTTGCCTTTCACTTGTACCTGCATCACCACCACCCACCACCACCACCACCCATCGATGTTTCTCTCCACCTTCACTCCACTTCTCTCCTCCACCATTACTGCTCCACCAGTCCTCTACATCATCACCCTTCTTTCTCCATCACCACCATTCCACCATACCCTCTCTTTTCACCACCACCCCCACTCTACTTTCCATCACCACCCCCACTCTACTTTCCATCACCATCACTACCATCCCTCTACACACACAACACACACACAACACACACACAACACACACACAACACACACACACAACACACACACACACACAACACACACACACACACAACACACACACACACAACACACACACACACACACACACACACACCACACACACACACACACACACACACACACACACACACACACACACACACACACACACACACACACACAGTACCAGTGTCTTTCTTCCCCTCGCGAATTCTTTTATCTCCTTTCTCTTTTTCATCAATGTGTTTTCCCTCTTCGCCACTCTTATGACGTCTGCCTCCCTGTGTGTCTCGTTCCTCCCCTCCTTCATCCACAGTATATATAATCCCCCTCCCCTTGTACGCTCCTCTCCTCACATTCTGTCAACCTACTCTCTCTCTCTCTCTCTCTCTCTCTCTCTCTCTCTCTCTCTCTCTCTCTCTCTCTCTCTGCTTCACCTCCTTCTGGCGGTCGCTTCTTCATGGATATTGTGGACGTGGTTCCCGAGTCAGCCACTCTAGAGACTAGACGGGGGGCGTTCTCAGGGGCTCACCACCACCACTACCACCACCACCACCACCACCACCATCCAATCTGTCTCACCACCACCACCACCACCACCACCACTACAAGTCTGTCTTTTCCTCACTACCACCATGCACCTCCTGCTACTCCTCTCAATGTTTACCTCACTATAATATTTGTCATCATCATCACCAACATTAACTCTTTTCTATCTGTGTTTCCCCTCCTGTCTTAAAGCTTATCACAACCACAACCACAACCCCTGCTACTAAAAGTTATAGATCTTTAAACTGGCTTTGTCTTCAACATGTCATAACACAAGGACAGACATCTTCACCCACGCCATACATTTAACATACAAATCTCATAATATAAAAAGGAAAATTGTGATACCTTTCTTCTTAACAACTGTTGGTCTAAGTAGATGGAAGTCGCCCTCACAAGTTGGTTCTTCTGAGGTACTGAAGTTTATATTTTGTATGTTTAGAAGTTCTTAGTCGACCGAAGTTGAAGTTTAGAAGTGAGAGCAAAGGTTACTGTGACCTGATTTGCATAATGTCATACTCACGCTGTGGCTGGAGGAGGGAAGAGAGAAGGGAGGAGAGAAGGGAGGAGAGAAGGGAGGAGAGAAGAGGAGAGAACATTCACAGAGAAAGTTTGCCCACCATTTGTCTCCACCTTGTTGGTTAAGGGGATGGTATACTTTTGGATTATTAGCACCTTGATTCCTCCAAAGTATGCCGGGAAACAGGGCATGATGAACATAAATAATGGTATCTCCTGCCTGTTGCTGGGAATATTTTGGAGGAATCATTTGCTCCAGATTTACTTTACCCTTAATTAACTCTCACACGATCAACTGGGGTTTTCCTCTGACGTTATAGGTTGTCTGGCGTTGGTCTATGCATGTGATATAAGACTTGCACATTTTGTTATGGTTTTATATGAATAATTTGTTGTTGTTATTATAATGGAGGTAAATAGTGCTTCCCTTCCGACCGACAAGAAGAAAGGACTAATAGCATATAATTTAGGGCCGTGTGCAAAAACATTCACTGTGTATACCTGGGAAAACATCCTCCTGTAATAGAAAAATGGTGTGAGCGGAGGGTGTATACATCCTTCATTCCTTCTGTAATGATAACAGTACTCTTCCTTCGTCATCATTCCTCCTGTAATAATAACAGTATTCATCCTTCGTCACCATTCCTCCTGTAATAATACTCTTCCCTCGTCACCATTCCTTCTGTAATAATACTCTTCCTTCGTCATCATTCCTCCTGTAATAATAACAGTATTCTTCCTTCGTCATCATTCCTCCAGTAATAATAACAGTACTCTTCCTTCGTCACCACCACCATCCTTATCCATACTTCACCGGCGCCGCACGAGGGAGGAAGAAGTTATAAAAATGTGCTTAGAATTTTAGGTCAGACTCGCCCCCTTAAATGTTGTAGCCGACCTTTGGGTATTCTGACCCGAGGCGGCGCCAGAATACTGAAGGCCGCATCTCTGATTGAGGTTTATTAATGAAAGAGGTTATGTGTGAAGGATGGAACGGTGAGTCGGTGGGTGCAAGACGTAAGGTGGGGGATAGGAAGGGAAAAGAAAAGACGGTCGTGTTGGTGGAGGTGGAGTAGAAATAGGAGGAGGAGGTGGAGGAGGGGAAAGAAAAGAAGGTGATGGAAGGGAAAAAGAAATAGTAGGAGGAGGTGGAGGAGGAGGGGAAGAAAAGAAGGTGATGGAAGGGAAGAAGAAATAGGAGCAGGGGAAAGAAAAGAGGGTGATGGAAGTGAAGAAAAAATAGGAAGGGGAATACGAGGAGAAGAAGAAGAGATGATGAAGGAAGGATAAATGTGTCAGTGATCTAAATATCTTCCACAAATACCATTCTAGAAGAATAGACAGGCAAGTCCTTCCTCTTCAATTGACGTTGTTGCATATAGTCTCTCTCTCATTCTCTCTCTATCTCTCTTTCTCTCTTTCTCTTTTTCTCTCTCTCTCTCTACTTTATTGTTCCCATTTGTCATCGCTTTTTACCCATTTTTTTTTATTCTCGTTTTTTCTTTGAGTTTTATTTTTGCATCCCCCTGTTCAAAGTCATTCCTTATGTATGTATATATATTTTTTACTTTTGTTAGTGCTGTTTTTCCTACCCGTCAGCATCGACTTTTTCTGTCTTAGTTTTTTTGTAATGGAGTGAGGGTTGAGCCCTTCAAAAAAGAATGAAAACATGACTACAGTGCTCCCTCCTCACCCTCACTCCCCCTCCCCCCACCCTCCCCCAAGGATGGATTGAAGAGGGAAGGGAAGGGAAGGGAAGGGTAGGGAAGGAAAGGGAAGGTGAGTCATGCAAAGGGGAAGGTGTGGTGAGTCAAGTAAACGAAAGGGATAGTGAGTTGGGTAAAGGAAACATGTGGTCAGATTGAAAGGCAGGTGAATCATCCAAAACTATGCAATGAAACAGAAATATTTCAGTACACGAGTAGAGAAGTTGTTTTATATCCTAGTTTGGTGGAATCAGTAGCCCTTACTATATAACCACTAGAGTCTATAGCTTAATCCCTGACAGTAAGTCGTAGATAAGAGATGTAAAGGGGAAAAGGAAAGATGAAAGACCAGGTAAGAATGCCAAAGATGAATGTGGGAGAGTTATAGATGAGAGAGAGATGTATAAATGTACAGGGGAAAAGGAAAGATGTAAAAGTAAGTAAGTGATGATGAGATATGAGAGTGGGAGAGTCATAGATGAGAAAGATAAAGGAGAAAAGGAAAGATGTAATTAAGAGCAGCTAAGGGAACAAGAGATGAGAAAGATAAAGGAGAAAAGGAAAGATGTAAGAGCAGGTAAGGGAACAAGAGATGAGAGTGGGAGAGAGAGCTGACTAACCGAATGTATATCAGACAATGGAACAAGATGTCAAACAGGACGAGTTACAAGTAGAAGTGAAGTAAGGTATTGAAGGTTGGAAGGGAAAGACAGATACAATAGTGCAACAAATGTTCTGCCCAGTATATCCTTGGTACTGGAGAGACTGTTGGTGGTGGTGGTGGTGGTGGAGAGACTGGTGGTGGTGGTGGTGGTGATGGAGAGACTGGTAGTGGTGGTGGTGCTGGTTACTCTCTCATGCCTAATGCTTTGTGTCACATTTATTTCATATTGCGTTTCCAATTTTTGTTTTATTTTCTTGGAATAATTATTTATCCACTGTAGTGTCTCATCTTTAGCCATGTGTGTATTCTTACTCTTTTTTTTCCATCTTCCTTTTCCTTTTTCATTTCCATCTTCCTCTTCCTTTTTCTTTTCCATCTTCCTGTAAATTTCCTCTTTCATTCTCTCACTTTTTTTATGCCATCTATATCTCTTCATTATTTCACTTTCCACTTCAACCACATATCTCCCTCTTCCTTCCTTCCTTCCTTTAACATTCATCCTTCGTCTTCAAGTCTTCAGCAGCCATGTATCTCCATCCTCTATCCTTCCTTCCTTCCTTTCCATTCATCTTCCTAGTGTCCCGTTATCCCCCTTCCACACATTTACCTTATCAGTTCTCTTACCAACCTTTATATACATTTTATCCATATCTTTCAAGACTTTATATATTGATTTTTTTCTTTTATAACTGTAAGTAACTCATAGACTGCATGTTATTTATCAGTATCTCTCCTTCCCCCCCGTCCATCCCCTCCCCCTGTCCACCCCCTCCCCCTCACAGCAGCCCCAGGGGAAGGGCCAGGGTCAGACTCTTCCCCCTATATCCCCCCACCCCAGAGGACCCCAGGGTAAGTCTACCTTCATCTCAGTTTAACAGTTTGTCTCTCTCTCTCTCTCTCTCTCTCTCTCTCTCTCTCTCTCTCTCTCTCTCTCTCTCTCTCTCTCTCTCTCTCTCTCTCTCTCTCTCTCTCTCTCTCTCTCTCTCTCTCTCTCTCTCTCTCTCTCTCTCTCTCTCTCTCTCTCTCTCTCTCTCTCTCTCTCTCTCTTTACTCACCTGTTCTTTCTCTATCCATGCGGTATATAGTCAGTCGTTGATTTTATTGGGTTTGTCTAACTGTTATTCTCTCTCTCTCTTGTCCCGTGTTTCTGTCTGTCCCGCGCCGCTGTTATTCTGCTTTTACTGTAAACTGTTGCTGTTCCTGTCTGTCTCAGCGTTTGTCTGTGTAAACTCCCTCCTCTCCTCTCCTCTCCTCTCCTCTCCTCTCCTCTCCTCTCAACCTCCCTTACCCTCGTCTTTCTCTCCCCTCCCCCTTCTCTATTCCTCATTCCTCCGTCTCCCCCATGGAGCTCCATGGTCTCCCCTTCCACCCTTCACTCCCTCTCTCCCTCCCCTTCCTCCTCTCTCTCTCTCCCTCCCTCCCATCCTCCTGTCATGTTCTCTCTTTTCCTCCCTCTACCACCTTTGTCATACTCCTCCTCCTCCTTCTGTCCTAGGCCATCCATATATTATTTCATCTCTTTACTTTTTTTGTATGAATTTTGTTGGGGCATCCACACATAATTTATATCATCATCATTTTGTTTGGGTTGGCATTGATGTACTTATTCTTTTCAATGTGTTAGTACTGTTTTCATTCTCTTCATCATTATGTTTGATTCAGCATTGGTGTTATGTTGTTTTTGTTTTGTTTTTACAATATTTAGTTTTGAATACATTATGTTAGTACTTTTACGTTGTATTGGTGATGCATTTTCTTTTTCTAGGCCTACCAATTAAATGTTTACTCTTCGAATTTTTATGTGGTACACTGGTGCTCTATATTCCCTTAAGAGTCTTATCTTATCAACTTTATATTAATATTTTTAAAGCATTTTCAACAAGTTTTGCATCACTGTCTTTATGTTCTATTAGGCCTATATTAAGGACCCTGTGATCGTATATGGGAATTGGTGGCTTCTGATTCCTCCTGACTATGCCACGAAACAAGCTCCTTCCCTATAGGTAGTGTTTAGTGACAATATTTGAAGCACTCATTTACCTCCAATTTTCTGACTACATCACTGGGTCCCTTACCTTCCTCTCCCTCTATGTGTGATTTTTTTCCAACTCTTCCATTTTTCCATTTTTGTTTTTATTTGACTATATATATATTTTTTTATATATATATTCTTCCATATCACGGCATGCGAGCTTCACAAAACCAGTGAATCGCATCAATTTTACAAACTGTCGAGCGGTTTGTGACATCCTGCAGGTACCAAGTTCCTCTGCATATTTTTTATTCATATTTTTTTGACTGACTTTTTTTCACGAATTTTATGTAGCATTCTTTTTCATTTATATTTTGGCTGATTATTTTCACTCGTTATATATATATGTATATTTACAGTATATATTATTTTGGTAATTTTTGTGTTGTCGGTTTTTGTAGTATAATATATATATATATTGTGCTTTTATTTTTATATTTACCATTTTGTCTATTTATACTTTTTACTGATATTCTTGTAGCATATTTTGTAGCATATAATTATATATTCTCTTCCACTCCTATCCTCTTCCATCTTCCCTCTTCTCTTCCCCATCCCACCTTCCCTCTTCTCTTCCCCATCCCACCTTCCCTCTTCTCTTCCCCATCCCACCTTCCTTCTTTTCCTCCTCTTCCTTCTCACACCCTCCTCTACCCCATCCCACCTTCCTCCTCCAACCGCTCCTACACATCACCCCTTAGCCTTAATTCGGTGAGGTTATGCAGATCAGGTGGTCCTCGCAGGTTTAATTTAGACGTGGCCAACTTGATCACCAGGACGACAGGGGGAAGGAGAGGAAGGGAAGGTAAAGGGTTGGTAGGGTGGAAAGGGGGACACTATTTCCTTACTCTGTTTATATCTCACCTCACCACCTCCATCCTCACAGCATCTTTCTTCATCACCATCTCTCTCTCTATGTAGCCTATACAATATATATCACTTCACTTAACTTTCCATCGTCCCTGTTATCTTTCTCTTCCCTGCTTCTCGTCTTACTCTCTCTTCCTTCAACTGTCCTTCCTTCCTATTTGCCCACTTCCTTCCCCTCCTTCTCCTCTGACCTCCTTGTACACTGCCTCATCCTTGCCTGGCTTCCTCCTTTCCCCCTTCCTCACGCACTCCCTCCCACATGAGTTGGATCAGGAGGGGGACGGGAAGGGGGAGCTGCAATGTACCATAACATTACCATAGTACCTCAGAATCTCTCTATCTCTCTCTCTCACTCTGTCTGTCTGTCTGACTGTAAACATATAGATACACAAGCATATGTTTGACATTGTCACACTCAGCCAGTGCCTACATGCATTGACACACACACGTACAGAGACATGTGCAATCGAAGAAGGTGGAAGGGAAGTGACACAAATGATGGAAGGAGAGGTACAACGGAATGAGGACGACCCAAGTGAATACAGGACAGAGGGAAGGGGAGGAGAGGGATGAAGAGAGATAGGGGGGTGTAGAAGGTCCCTCTGAGCCAAGGTAGTTACTGGGATTTATTAGGTTGGTTTAGGGATCAGTGGGCTGGATTTATAGTGTTTGTAGGGCACCAGTAGGAGTGATGAGCCTCTTGTCCCCCCACCCCCCACACACACACTCCTCAGACTCTCTCTCTCTCTCTCTCTCTCTTCCTCTCTCAGTATATATATATATATATATATATATATATATATATATATATATATATATATATATATATATATATATATATATATATATATATATATATATATTACTGCCACATTGTCCCCCCTATTCCTATACCTCATTCTCTTTCTCTCACTCTTTTTCTTCCTCATGTCCTACCTTTCCCCCCTCCCCTTCTATCCCCCATGTGCCTTTCTTACCCATCTTTCTTGTACTGTTTCTGTCCCTGTCATGTGCCCCTTACCTCATTCTCCATCTTCAATGCCCTCTCCTTGCCCCCTGTCATATACCCTTCCTTCAACCCGTCTGTCATATTCTCTTTCCTGCTCCGTTTCATAATTATGTCATTCTTTTCCCCTCCTTGGAAAGATCACTGGTAGTTAATATGTTTGTTTACTGGTGACTGAATATGATAGTGTGTGTGTATGCGTGTGTGTGTGTGTGTGTGTATGTGTGTGTGTGTGTGTGTGTGTGTGTGTGTGTGTGTGTGTGTGTGTGTGTGTGTGTGTGTGTGTGTGTGTGTGTGCGTGTGTGTCTGTGTCGTTCACCCTCACCACACCACCTAACCCTTAATATTTACACCTCACACACTCCAGTCATCTTATCATCCAATCCTGCTATAGTCAGTCAACCCTCCCATCCCTATCCACCCCTACCATCCCTATCCACCCCTACCATCCCTATCTACCCCACCCAACACATCCCTATCCACCCCTCCCATCCCTATCCACCCCACCCAACACAACTCTATCTATCCTACCCACCCCTATCCATTCCACTCAACCTCATGTCAATATCTCACTTCACTGACCCCCATATGTCACCTCTTCCACTCTACTCCACCTCACCCCTTCCACCCTTCTCACCCCTCCACTCATATCTCACTTCTTCCACTCCACCTTGCCTTATATACCCTCCCTACACTTTCCCCTCCTCACCCACCCTTATACACATTCATCTCCGCCATTATTTCTCTCATCGCATCCCTCATTTCAGTCAAACTACAACTCCACCCTTCGTGTCACCTCTCACTCACACCCATACACCTGCCTACTCTCCTACTTCACCTCTTACAAATATACAGTACATTCTCCCTTATTTCTTCGATCCTTCACATATTTAATGTTTTCCATCATCATTTTCTAATTCTATTCCTCCATAGATTCATTTTCTCACCCTCTTTTCTATCCATATTTTCCCTTCCTGTCTTCCTTTCTTACCATTCTCACGTTATTCATTCCATTTGTTTACTCACGTCAACCCTCCATCCCATCCATATGTGTATGAGATAGTGAGTGTCTGTATGTATATTATGATATGAGTGTGTGCATGTGTATTAGGGTACGAGTGTATAGTGCATGCGTGGAAATGTGTACATGTGTATTAGGGTGTGTGTGTGTGTGTGTGTGTGTGTGTGTGTGTGTGTGTGTGTCTTTTGAGTGCGTGTGCGTTTGTGGTGAGCGGCCGTGTCAGCTTACTGTGTTGATGGAGTGAGGTGGGATGGTCCATGTTGTACCTCCCCCTCCCCCCCCTTCCCGGATGTTGCCATGGGAACCAACACAACCTAAACTAAACACACCACCTTCTTTACAACGTACCCGAATTCAGGATCTTGGATATACGAAGAATAATTATTTAGAAAAGCATAATAATAATAATAATAAATCAGTGTCACATTTTAAGAGGGTAATAAATGCACTTTCGGTTCGGTACATTAGAGGGACATGTTTCCTCCAAAGTATGCCAGGAAACATACTGGACCAGATGAACGAACATAGTGGTGGTCTGTTGCTTGAAATAGTTTGGAGGAATCATTTGCTACGGATTTATGTATACTGTACTTTTTTCTTCCTTTCTAACTCTTTCTTATTCTAACCTCGTACTTTCCTCCAATATTCCTAATCCTCCACTCCAAACTTACTCTCACTGTCGTCCCTTCCCTCTCACTCAACCAACCTCTCCTTTCCCCCCTCTCCTCTCCCATCTCTCCTCTCTCCTCTCCCCTCTCTCCTCTCCTCTCCCCTCCTCTCCTCTCCCCCCTCTCCTTTCCCCTCCATGCACACCGCCTCGTAGTAATGTATGCGTCTACTGAGAGAGTGACCAGAGAAGGGGCTGAGGGAGACAGGCGATGGAAACTTAATGGGAGGGAGAAGGAATGGGGGACGGAGTATACCTATGGCAGAGTAGAGGGAGAAAGTGAGAGGTAAGAGAGGGTTAAGATGGTAGAGAGAGGTTAAAGCAGGACAACGGGGAGGAGGAGGAGGAGGAGGTTGATAAGACGAAAGAGAAGAGGGTGATGTATAGAGCAAAGTAAGAAAAAATTGATGGTATAATAAAGAGAAGGGATGATGCACAGGAACGAATGGTGAGAAGGGGCAAGTGCAAAGAGAGGTGAAGGAACGGGGAAGTGGAAAATATGTGAAGGGAAGGTTAGGAGCAGCTATAGGTAGGGGAGGGATTGAGAGTAAGAGAGAAGGAGGAGGAGTAGGAATGTTTGGGGTAGGAGAGGAGGAAGAAGAGGAGGGTTTGGGTAAGAGAGAAGGAGGAGAAGTTGGAAGAGAAGGGGTATGGGGGTAGGAAGAGAGGAGGTGGAAGAGGAGGGGTATGGGGGTAGGAAAGGAGGGGTATGGGGGTAGGAAGAGGAGGGGTAAGGGAAGTATTTATTGAGGTGGGTGAAGGCGTGAGGCTGTAGGGTGTCGTGGGGGAGGGGATAAAGTTACGTGATGGGGCCAGCCTTATCAGAAGCCAAACAGGGTAGTGGGGCGGGGCAGGGCCGGGGGGCAGGGGCAGGGGCGTGGGAGAAGCAGGGTGAGAACGGTGTGTGTGTGTGTGTGTGTGTGTGTATATGTGTATGTGTGTTTGTGTGTGTGTGTGTGTGTGTAAGAATGATAAGAGGGAAGAGAGAGGAATAAGGAAGAGAAATAAGAGTGAGAGAAGGTAATAAGGACAATAAAAGGAAAACAAAGGATGAAAGAGAGGGGGAAAATAACAACATATAAAGGAAGAGTAAGGAAGAGAGGCAACATGAAGAGGAAAGTGAAGGCAGGAGATCATCAATGTGTCAACAGGGAGAGTGTGTCATCCCAGCTGCTGCCTCATACACACACACACACACACACACACACACACACACACACACACACACACACATCAACACATCAACACACACACAAACACACACACACACACACACATTTAAGCCATACCACCATCATTACAATTATTGGACCATATTTATTTTGTAGCACCATTGCATATTAAATTATAAAATGTATGTAACTGTAGACCCTTCCTGTACTGTATCTTTTATATATATATTTTCATTTTTGTTTTCTTATTCTTATTTTTCTACTTATTATTTTTATTTCTATTATTATTATTATTATTATTATTATTATTATTATTATTATTATTATTATTATTAATATTGTTATAATTATTATTATTATTATTATTATTATTATTATTATTATTAATATTATTAATTATTATTATTATTATTATTATTCCTTTTTTTCAACTCCTCTAACACCCTTACGTATTTTGTTTTTGTTCTCCTCCCTCTTCTTTTTCACTTACCCTTCTCTTCTTTCACCCTCCTCTCCACTTCTCCATCTCCCTCCTCCTCCTCCTCCTCCTCCTCCTCCTCCTCCTCCTCCTCCTTTCTTCTAACCCTTCCCCTTCTCTCCTTCCTTTCCACTCCACCTATCTCCCTCCTTTCCTCCTCCTTCCAGTGCTGCCCACCTGTTACCTCACCCCTCTCAATATTTTCCTCTGACCCTCTCTCCTATTTTGTTCTTCCCCTCGCTTCCTCTCCCTCTCTTCCCTTCATTCTTTCCCAATGGTATCTCTCTCTCTCTCTTTCTCTCTCTCTCTGTCTCTCTCTGTCTCTTTCTCTCTCTCTGTCTCTTTCTCTTTCTCTCTTTCTCTTTCTCTCTTTCTTTCTCTCTCTCTCATATAATCAATTTATAATCTGAATATTCCGGTTGCACAGTTCAGTGCAGATGAAAGTGTAACACACACTGCCTCAGCCTCTCTACTCTCGATTAGAATCCATTTTGATTAACTGTATATTTCTATGTCATAATTATGGTAATGAGGGATTTCTTGTCCAACATAAACAAATCACCAGAAAAAGTCACTGTTATCACCTTTATTGTTTTCGAGTTAATAAAAAAATTGGTGACAAGTTTCCCCTTCATAATGATGTTCCAAACTGCATCATGCTTTATTTAGACTTTATAGTGATATCCAAAGTCCTCCAAAATGTCACCCAACGCAGTCCATTTATAGTAAGATAGTGTTTATTGGCACAGTGTGGAGGAATCAGCAAGCAGCCTTCATAATAATTCTATACACACAAAATACAGCACGAAAAATTCAGTTCAGCCGAGCGACTTTGTATTCTTCTTTCTCCTTTTTTTAATATTTTCCTTGTGTTGCCTCCCTCTTGCCTTCCAGTCAGTCGCTAGCTGTTACTCTCACTTTCTCTGTCTCTCTCTCTCTCTCTCTCTTCCAGGCCATCCTCTCACCCTCTCCCTATCTCTCTTGCACCGTGTTCGTTTTTATTGCCCTCTCTCTCTTGTTCCTTCTTTTTGGTTCTGCCATGCTTGCTTCTTTCCCTCGTCCTCTTTCTTGCTACCTTCACACACACACGCACGCACGCACACGGACACACACACGGACGCACACACACGCACGCACACAAAATAATAATAATCTCACATATTCCATCGAAGAATAACGTAAATATTACAAGCATGTCTGACTGTTGTACACTTTGATTTAAAAAAAAAAATGAATGATAATAATAATCCACTATAGGACCAGATACAACCATGAAATTAATCCGTACTGAGGTGGTGGTTATGGAGTGGTGGTGAAGGAGTGGTGGTGATGGAGTGGAGGTGGTAGTGGTGGTGATGGAGTGGAGGTGAAGGAGTGGTGGTGATGGAGTGGAATATCCAATGAGCCTCCGGAGATGGTGGAGTGAGGAGGAAGGTAGTGGATGTGGTCGTGCATAATGTAGAACAATGAACCGAGGTAGTGGAGGAGTAGTATGGCCATGATCGTATACAGGTAGTAGTAGTAGTAGTAGTAGTAGTAGTGGCTGCCATTGTAATAGTAGTAACGTGTGCATGCCGCCGTGTACTGAAAGAGGCTTAGAGATAATGGAATAGAGGAAGAGGCTTCAAGTGTGAGGAAAAGAGAGAAAAAGATAGTGGGGTATACAGTGGAGTGGATGGAAAGAGAAAAGTGGGCAAGCTTGGGTATATGAGAGTGGATGGAGATGGTGTGGGGTGGACAGGTTTAAGTACAGTATGTAGGAGTGGATGGAGATGGTTAGATGGACAAGTTTCCATGGTTAAAGGAAAGTGGATGGAGATGGTAGGGAGGACAAGCCTGGGTATAGAGCAATGGATGGAGATAGAAGAGTGGACAAGGCTGCACGGTTAGGTATATGAGAGGAGAAGGACAAGGAGGAGGAGGTGAGGTATATGAGAGGAGGTGGAGGAGGTGAGGTATATGAGAGGAGAAGGAGGAGGAGGTGAGGTATATGAGAGGAGAAGGAGGAGGAGGTGAGGTATATGAGAGGAGGTGGAGGAGGTGAGGTATATGAGAGGAGGTGGAGGAGGTGAGGTATATGAGAGGAGAAGGAGGAGGAGGTGAGGTATATGAGAGGAAAAGGAGGAGGAGGTGAGGTATATGAGAGGAGAAGGAGGAGGAGGTGAGGTATATGAGAGGAAAAGGAGGAGGAGGTGAGGTATATGAGAGGAGAAGGAGGAGGTGAGGTATATGAGAGGAAAAGGAGGAGGTGAGGTATATGAGAGGAAAAGGAGGAGGTGAGGTATATGAGAGGAAAAGGAGGAGGTGAGGTATATGAGAGGAAAAGGAGAAGGAGGTGAGGTATATGAGAGAAGGAGGAGGAGGAGGTGAGGTATATGAGAGAAGGAGGTGGTGGTGGTGGTGGTGGTGGAGGTAGACAAGCACGGAGAGGGAGTGTCCGGACAAGCAGCTGTCATCAGGCCACACAGTATATAGGGAGCAGCAGCGGTGGCACCAGAAACACCAGACTCACTGTTTCTCCTGTGTGATCATTAAAGGTATTTATTTCACGACCTTCCATGTAAACACGACTGTCGCCCTCATTCGGAAATTCTGCTGCAGATTATTCTCGGGAGGTTGGACGTGCTGCTCTAGAGTGTGTGTGTGTGTGTGTGTGTGTGTGTGTGTGTGTGTGTGTGTGTGTGTATAAATCTATAGCCATGTGTGCTTGGAGGTCTGATCTTTGCCTACGTTGCATAGCAGAAACTAATATAACACATAAAATATTGAATTGATTGTACACTATATGAACGGTGTATAGTGTAGTGTTATTGGTGGTATGGTGCCTTGGTTGTAGTATAATGTTACAGTGGTGTGGTGGTGTAGTGTGGTGTTGGCCTGCCTGTGGGTCGAACGGCCTAACAGAGGCGAGAATCAGCCAGCCACCCACCCACCTGAGGCGTCTCCACCCTCTCCATCACTCTCCATCACCCCTCCCTCCATCCATCCTTCCTTTACCTCCACTCTCCTTCACCCCTCCCTCCGTCCATCCTCTTTTCTCCCTTTTTACCTCCACTCTCCTTTACCCCTCCTTCTGTCCCTCTCTACTTCCACACTTTCTATCACCCCATCCTCAGCTCACTATCACCCCTCCCTCCTTCCCTCCACTCCCCTTCATCTTCACCCCACCCTTCTTTCCTTCCCCACTCCATCACTCGTCCCTGCACCTTCCATCACCGGCCTCTCCCCTCTCCATCACCCCTCCCTCCTCCTTCAGTGCCTCCTTCCTCCTTGGCCGGTCTACCCTGGAACCATTCTGGACCCCAAACTGGTCTGTGAGTGGACCCAGGCTGGACCCACGCCACAGCTGCACAAAGGCTTAAACAAACATACAGTGGGTAATTACTCCAACCTGCAATTACCCCTGTCTACACCTCGTTCATCAACAGCGACCCTGGACACCGGACACACGCTATTCTGACCACTGGGGATCCTCACCATAAGGCCGGGAGTTGTGGTACAGATGGGGGTTCCTTGGCACGTCCGAGATGCATCTATCGGACGTCGGCTCGGGTGAATTAAGAACCGGGGAAACGACCCTTCGGAGTGTTCGTAACCGCCCCGCATCCCCGCTTTATTATTTATGATGACCATAATGCTAAAGGGGATACCTTGTTATTACACAGTTTCGGTTAAGAGGCGGCCGGATAGAGACGAGTCAGGGAATTAGCCGGGGTCTGTGCCTGGCTGTAGTGGTGGTGGGGTGGGTTGGGTTAAGAGAGCCACCCCACTCTTTTAGCAGTCACCCACCACCCATAACCCTGACCAGTGGAATAATTGAAAGTTGTGTAGTGTAGGGTAGCCTGGCAACCCTCCCTCACTCACCCCACATAATATTATCTCAGTACCCGCACTCTTTACACTCAGATTTTGCCTTTATTTCACTCTACTCTTATTTCCTTCATTTCACTCTACTCTTATTTCCTTCATTTCACTCTACTCTTATTGCCTTCATTTCACTCTCTACTCTTATTGCCTTCATTTCACTCTCTACTCTTATTGCCTTCATTTCACTCCTTGCTCTCTTTTCCTTCATCTCAGTCTCTCAGCTTTCCACAGTCTCTTTTCTTTTCCCTCTGACATTTCTATTATCTCTCGCTTTCTTTTCCGTGTATCTCTTGTCTCCCCTTCCCAACGACATACATACAGGCATAATATATTTCTTAACCTTGTGATCTCATTGCCCCAACTCTTTCGACTTTCTATCTCTTTCCTCAGGGGGATTTTCTTAGTTCTTTAATTCCTCCCCACTTCTCCCTCCTCTTTTCCTCCCCCACCTCCCCACTTTTCTCTCCTCTTTTCCTCCCCCACCTCCCCACTTTTCTCTCCTCGTTTCCTCCCCCACCTCCCCACTTCTCTCTCCTCTTTTCCTCCCCCACCTCCCCACTTCTCTCTCCTCTTTTCCTCCCCCACCTCCCCCATTTCACTCTCCTCTTTCTCACCCACCTCCAATGTATCAAACATGTACAGTTGCCGGCACTTATATCTAGTACATTCAGAGCTGTTAATCCTCTTTTCGTGTACCAGTTATAAGTGCTGGCAATTGTACTTATCCCCTCAAGTCGTGTAAGTTGATATACTGAATTATTATGAGTAGGCCTATATGGTATGACGAGCCTAATGATATCTCGAATTAGGACTAGGATTGTCAGTAGAAAATCTCATCGCATTATTAACTCACATCCTATTATACAATATATTGTTTCCTGCCATTTATATTCATTATTTATTGCTTTCTATCTTCCTTCAAACACGAAAATTTACACCTGTTTTTTTTATTATTATTATTTTTATTTTTTTTTGTCACTCCTATCACGAAACTTTTCCCATTTTGGTACCTCCCTGATGTACTGTACTTGTCCCCTTGTTGCTGTGCTTCTTCTAACTGCTCTCAAAATACACCAGACCACCACATTTCCACCCCAATTTATACTGAGCCCAAGCGGCGGTGGTCCGTACGGTGCTGTTCCTACCCCGGTGATAAACATTGTCCGCTTTACGTGTTCCTGTTGCTGTTTCTCATCCGGGTAGCTAGCTGTCCCTTCCCCTCTCATCCCCTCCCCTCCCCTCTCCCCCTGTCCATCCATGTCCTGTCCTGTCTCTCTCCACTGCGATTACACTACACACTATTCCTCGGTACTTTGGTTTTCTGTCCATTCATTCCTTTCTACTCTCATTCCTCTCTCAATTTCCACGGTACTTTGGTCTTCTGTCCGTTCATTCCTTTCTACTCTCATTCCTCTCTCAATTTCCACGGTACTCTGGTCTTCTGTCCATTCATTCCTTTCTACTCTCATTCCTCTCTCAATTTCCACGGTACTCTGGTCTTCTGTCCATTCATTCCTTTCTACTCTCATTCCTCTCTCAATTTCCACGGTACTCTGGTCTTCTGTCCATTCATTCCTTTCTACTCTCATTCCTCTCTCAATTTCCACGGTACTCTGGTCTTCTGTCCATTCATTCCTTTCTACTCTCATTCCTCTCTCAATTTCTACTGTACTCTGGTCTTCTGTCCATTCATTCCTTTCCACTCTTCTTCATGCTACTCTGGTTTTCTGTCCATTCATTTCATTCCTCTCCACTCTACTCACGTCCACGCTCTTCTCTCCATTCATTCCTCTCTCAATTTCTTTTCCAGGGATCACTCCACTCAGCTCTTCCTTCCATTCATTCCTCTGACATTCCTCTTTACATACAGTCATCCTCATTACTCTCTCTCTTTCTCCACTTCTCACCGTATTTATCCTTCTATTTATTTTCCTTCTCCCTCAAATCTCCTCTCATTCCTTCTCTTCCTCAAATCTCCCACTCCTTTCCGTTGCTCATTTCTCTTAAGGAGGTAATTCGCTTTTGTTACATTGGAGCTCCTCGGTTCCTCCAAAGTATGCCAGGAAACAGGACCGGAAGGGCAAAAATAATGGCGTTCTGTTGCTTGGAATAGTTTGGAGGATTCAGTTGCTCCACAATAACCAACACAAACTTCCCCCTTAATATCTCCTTCCTCACTCCCTTCATGTCTAGTCCAGCAGGAAATACCACCACCAGCAGATAGACCAAATAAATAAGGTGTAGTGTGAGTCTTGTATAGTGTGTAACTTTCGACCACCCGCCGCCACTTACACCTATACCACCACCACCACCTTCTTTTCCTCCTCTGGGTTCTCACACATTTTTGGTTTAGTGGGTTCTATACTCTTCTCTCAGGTTCACACACATACTTTGGGTTCTGTACTCCTCTCCCATATTAAAAAAGATATGGACACCTTTTAAGTCAGTTGTGAAAGAAGATGAAAATTGATATTCCTTGTTTACCTTCTAATTATTGACATGGTGGACGGGTGTATACAATTACATGTGTCCAGACTGTATAAACACTACAATTATAGCGGCCGTGTACAGACAGACAGATAGAGTGGTATCGTGTAAGTTATATTATACATAATTGGCTCTTTGGTCAATGTAAGATGTCATCCAGGATATCCTTTTACAGTGAAGTAGGAGGGAGAAGAAGGTACAGGCATGCAGAGGTTAGGTTATCATGAGGTAGGAAGGATAGACAGGCAGGCACGCAGGTAGACAGATAGGCAGGCAGGCAGGAGGGACGCAGGTAGACAGATAGGCAGGCAGGCAGGAGGGACGCAGGTAGACAGATAGGCAGGCAGGCAGGAGGGACGCAGGTAAACAGATAGTCAGGAAGGCAGGAGGGAGGCAGACAGGCAGTTTAGGTCATCTGGCAGTGAGGGAGACAGGGCGGGAGGGGTGAGGGCAGGTAGGGATGGATGGAGGGAGGCAGTCCGGGAGAGTTACACCAGAGAGAAGGGGGGAGGGAGTACAGGCAGGCAGGCAGGCAGGCAGGGAGGGAGGAAGGCAGGCAGGCTGGCAGGCCGGCAGGCAGACAGGCAAGGAGGGTCGTCAGGAGTGAGGAACAATCAGTGGTCGCCCCTCTCCAACCGTAATGGTCCACCACCCAACAATTACCCTGCCGATGAATCAACCTGACGTGGCGTTATCTCTCGCGCCATCTTGAGCGGCACCCAGGGCAGGGCAGACTCACTCCTGACGGCGCGGGGCCTGGGGGGACTTGGGGCTGTCGAGAAGGCTGTTAGCGGGTAGACAGATCGTTGAGGCAAGGAGAGGTAAAGACGAGGGTAATGACGGGGATCATGGGGTAGTGTTAGCACCCCAGTCCATCATCATGCATGCACTGCACCCTGGCTTACACACACATTCTCTGTCCGAGTATCTGAGGCTGCAGGTAACCCCAAACTCAGTCAGGAAACATGTTACCAATATATATATATATATAGCTTTGGTTGTTTGTTGTGATGTACAGTTTGGAGGAATATATTGCCTCCCATACATTCACTATATCACTGACTCCTAAACAAGCCTATATGAGTTACGTTTCTATTGTCGGGACACACAGGCAGTTCTGAATGACTTTGTTTTACTTTCATATGAAGATACAAGTAAATGATCTTGTAATTATAACATTGAGTTGGAAGATATTAATTCCTACATTGAAGCCAACTCCCTCATGCATTTTTTTTTGTGACTAAGATCTGGCGGAAACAAAAACCTTCCCTTTCCAGACACCACCACTGAGCGCTTCATAACCAAACCTGCACCGTATCTCCTGGAAAAATTAGTGGCTTGTTATGTGAATATATATTTGTGAGACGTGAGGGGTGGGCCAGAGAAGGAAGGACTCAGGCTTGTCATGTTCCTTGGGTCTGGTAGTAACCTCTTAGCAGTAACTAACCCGGGTAACCTCTTAAAGGGCATCATTATTTTCTTTTGGATGAACTGGAGTACTAGAAAGTCCTCCAAGCTTTGCCGGAAAACAGGTCACCTCAGTATACGAGCAGGGGATCTGTTTTGTTGTAGTGTTCAGAAAGTTCCGTAGACTCCAAACTGGCAAACAGGAAGGCTATTGATTCCTTCTAATTATGCCAGAAAACAGATGCCTTCAATGATACTAATAGGGCATCTGTTTCGTGGCATAGTTTGGAGGAATCAGAGACCTTCCATTACCACCAACAAAAGAATCACCCCTTAAAATTAACAAGCCAGGGTCATCTCTTTAAAGTAAGTAGGAGGTAATTATTGGTCTCGGACAGGGACGCTTTTTAATGACCCAATGAGTTTCTAGAGTAGCGGACACAAGAAAGGTTCAGAGGTTCTTCTATTGCAACAACAACTTTTTTCCCTTCGTCCTGTGGTGGTCGCAAGTCTGATTTTCACCGTCTAAATTCACTAATGATCTCTGAACCTCTGAAAAAACAAACAGGTTGGTTGCAGGAGAAGGGAAGAAAATATTGTGAGATGGATCGGACAACTTGGGACTGGCTATACATCCCCAAGTTGTATTCGACAATTTTTTTCTAAACACTCTGAGACATTAAACATTAATATATATCGAACATAATTTATATTATATACCTGCTCAGTCACTTTTGTTGTTGTGTATATCACGACTTTTTTAATGATCACATAAGTTGTTAAAAAAATATATAGTTGTAATTATTATCAGATTACTTTCATACTGATGCTTTCATATTCAACTCGCTGAAAGAAATAACAACAACAACAACAACACACACGCACACAACACACCTCAATTGTACTAATAGGGGATCTGTTTCGTGGTACAGTTTGGAGAAATCTGAAACCTTCAAAATCTCCCAATTAAAGAATCTCTCCTTGAAAAGACATTGGTGAAGTTTAAGGGAAGAGTAGCCTACAGTTTGGGTATTTTTGGAGATAATGATTTCTCCAGACTATTCCCAGCAACAGTCCACCATTAGTTTTGTTCATCTGGTCCTGTTTCCTGGCATACTTTGGAGGAATGAAGGCTCTAATGTACCAAAAGTATTCTCTCCCGTCAGTGATGTGTTGAGGAGGAGATGTGTCTTAAGTATCCTTCATTCGTTTATATTGTAGTTTATTTGGAATGGTTATTTTCCCTTGGATTATGTATTACAAAGTTATAACCACAATTACTCTACCCTATAAGAACACTATATATTTTTTTATTGAACTAACGCCATACTATTTTATTATTATTATTAACTCAGTGATGATTGCCAAGGTCTATGATTTTAAGGACCCTGTGATCGTGTATGATTTTTGGAGACTTCTGATTTCTTCTGACTATACCACGAAGCAAACTCCTTCCTAATAGTGTTTCGTGGCAATATTTGAAGGACTCATTTACCTCCAATGTTTTACTACGTTACAGGCAGGGTCCCTTAATTAAAGCTTTGATAATTCCAAGGAGCTTAGAGACTATATCGACTGTGTTGCGTCCTTGGGAGAACATAGCATGGCAATGTATACAACCAAGGAGAGAGAGAGAGAGAGAGAGAGAGAGAGAGAGAGAGAGAGAGAGAGAGAGAGAGTTAGAGTTAGAGAGGAGCCGGTGGTTAATTTGAGAGTATTGGTCGGGCCGGGTGTCAGAGCGGGTGTGAAGGACCCATCCATCACTCGCGACTGGCAACACGCTCCTCGCATACCACGGCAGGCCAGGGGGCACCTCCAACCCCTCCCCCTTGCCTTGCCTTGCCCTGCCTTGCCTTGCCTTGCCTTGCCCTGCCCTGCCTTGCCCTGCCTTGCTTTGCCTCTCTTTACACACACACACACACACGAGAAAAGTAACAAAGATTTGATTTATATTGTTTTTATATTTTTGTCGGTACGCCGAAATACAATCTCATATATATACTGTCCAAACCAAACCTTTACAATCAATATCGTTATGCACACTGGATGTCGTCACCATATCATTTCACCATGTACATTACCACTCCAAAATGTACATTGTACAATGTGTACGACTGGACTGTGACGTTACCTTGAAAATATTTTAGTGTATTTTTTTCAACATATTCTCATAGTATTGTTCTTTTCGACACACCGACAACAAACTGAGTGAGTTTATAATATATTATTCGGAAATTACCTCTATTATTATTAGGTGGGTTGTGGCTGAAAGAAAATAAATGGAAGAGACAACAGAAAGGAAAGGAAGGAGGAAGATTGGGAAGGGAAAGATAGGAGTGGAAAGGAGGAGGCAGAAAGAAAAGGATAGGGTGAGAAACGAGGCTGGAGATACAAAGATAGGTAAGGATGGATGATAAAAGAAAGAGAGGGAAGAATAAACATTGAAGTAGGAGAAAAATGTAGGAAAGAGGTAAAATGTAATAGTAAAGATAAACAAAACAAAACAAAGGAAGGAAAGGAGGAGGAGGAAGGGATAAAGAGATAAGAAAGGAGGAGGAGGAAGGGATAAAGAGATAAGGAAAGAGGAGGAGGAGGAGGAGGAAGGGATAAAGAGATAAGGAAAGAGGAGGAAGAGGAGGAAGGGATAAAGAGATAAGAAAGGTAACAAAAAGGAGGAAGAACCATTTCACGTCTTTTATCTTTACCCTCTGCTTCTCTGCCTCCTCATCCATCAGGCAGGGAGTGGGGGAAGGGGGCGAGGGGGACAGGGGGGGGGGGGCGTTGGGCAGGCCTCAATCCTTTTTCCTCGTGACGTGAACCTCGGCGGCGGGAGAAAGAGAGTTAGAGAAAAAAATGAGAGAGAGAAAGAGAGAGAATGGTGATAGTAATGGTAAAGATAATAATAGGGATAGTGGTGATGAGGGAGAATAATAATGGTGATGATGATGAGGGAGAATGGTGATGATGATGATGATGGTGATGATAGTAATGGTGGTGAAAATCATTTGTGGTGAGCTGTACAGATGAGGTGAGGATTGGTTTGTTGTGGTGGTGGTAGTGAGTGGGTGGGGTAAGACAGAGAATGGGAGGGGTCTGATTGTGATGTGGGTGAGATTATAAAGGAGGAAGGTAGAGAAAGAAAGACTGGTATTAATAGTGTGGAGGGTAAGGCAAGCCAGAAGGAAAACAGTAAGGTATAAGAGGGAGGAGTAAGTTGTTGAGATGAGTGAGGTGAGTCAAACGCTGTATATAAAAAGGAAATGACTTGAGTTGTGATGCTGTTGAAGATGATGCATGATGTGAGTCAAGAGAAAACGGGAAGGAAGTGACTGAAATGAGATGCTGGTGATTGAGATGAAGTGAGATGAGACGGACGAAAAAAAAAGGAAGGAAGAAGAGTTTGTGTTGTGATACTGGTGGTGGTGATGGTGATGGTGGTGATGGTGATGGTGATGGTGATGATGATGATGGTGATGGTGGCTGGGGTTGGGAAAGTTAGGTTGAAAGCAGGGTCAGGAAAGCAGGAGCAGGAGCAGGAGGGGAGCGAGTGTGTGCCGTGTCAGGTCACAGGGGAGGGCTGGATGAGGCTGGCAGGGGAGACGAGAGAAAAAAAAAAAGAAAAAAAATGGAAGCCTGACAAAACATAAAATTTTCCCCAAAGTATGTACACGTTCTGTATTTATATTTCGGGTGTTGTTTATTTTTGTAACTTGTGTACACGTTCTGATATTTTATTCCGTGAAGTTGTTTATTTTATATCGTGTACGATTTGTTTTGTTTTTTGATGTGTGTGTGTGTTTTTATATTATGTATGTACAAGTTCTGTATATTTATATCTTTGTTTATATACTATTCTTTGATTTAACCAACCAGGCCTTCATATCCATATTAACATTACTAAATAAAACACACACGACAGTACTAGCGAGATACTGTAGGTGTTCGTAGACTTTTCGTGAGCGTTCATTTCTTGTTATGATCCAAACTATATTCCTCTCCGGACGTGACCATAATATCTTTCAGAATTACTCAAGTAGGAGAAGAGGAGCAGGGAGGGTGAGAGGGCAGGCAGATGTGTAAGGAAGTGAGGTAGGAGTGAGAGGGTAAGTAGTTAGGAGTGTGTGTGTGTGTGTGTGTGTGTGTGTAAGAGGGCAGGGAAATAGGAGGGGAGGGGAGGAATGAAAGGACTGGTAGGAGTGTAAGTAAGGGAAAGGTAGGAGTGAAATGAGAGTGCAGGTTGGAAGGTAGAGGAGTGTAATGGAAGGGAGGAGTGAGAGTGTAGGTAGAGGTCTAAGTATGGGGGTAAATAGGAAGGTAGGAGTGAGAGGAAGGGCAGGGAGGTAGGAGTGTGAGGGAGGGCTGGTAGTAAGGTAGAAGTGTGTGGGGGTCAGGTAAGAAGGTAGAAATAAGAGGGAGGGAAGGTAGGAGTTTAGGGAAGGGGAGGGGATGGGGGGTAGGAGTTTAGTTAAGGGAAGGGATGTAGGAGTTTAGGTAAGGGAAGGGAAGGGGAAGGGTAGGAGTGTGGGGGAGGGAAGGGAAGGGGAAGGAGAGGAGGAAGGGGGGTATGAGTGTGGGGGAGGGAAGGGAAGGGGAAGGATAGGATAGGAGGGGGGGTAGGAGTGTGGGGGTGGGCAGTATAGTGGCCACCTTCAACAAACTCGGGCCTGCTGTCATCCAGTATATAATTATGTGTGACTTATTGCCCTCCGCCCCCCGCCCCTCTCACCTCCCCAACGCCAGGTAACCCATCCCCTCATAACACACACCACCACTATTTATTTCACCACACATTATTTACTCACCACTCCCTGTGTATTGTCTTCCTTGGTGTGTAATGTGTTGTGTGTTTTGTATGTTGAGGCGTGTGTATCCGTGTGTGTGTGTAAGGGTGGGTATGTGACCTATGGCCCATGTGTTTCAAGATGAAATATGCATCATTTTTTTTAGTGTGTTTGTGTGTGTGTGTACCTTTTTAGTTGCGTGTACTGCATATGATTCTTTGGAATTACTTTTGCGTTTAAAATGTATTTGTTTATAGACAGTACCATTGTTCCTTTCTCCTTCCTGTTTGTTGGTGAACTCAAATAATGAGTGTTGTCATAAATAACCCAAACACCTCAGCTCAAGAGTACATTATTCACCAAACAGAATAGACCACAGAACATAATGGCTTTTAGTGTACAGTAATTCAGGCATGAAACTAATCCACCTTGACATTTGTGTGAGAATGTAAGGATTTATTATGAACAACACTATCAAACATCCAGTGGAGAAAATCCAAAGGACAATATATACAATAAGTAGATATGCTGACTAATTAATTAAGTCCCCATCAGTGAGACAACTTTTACAATGTACCACTTTCATGCTTCACCAGTTGTATGTATATTATATTTACTTCGATAATATTTCATGATCTTGAATATCCTCTAATTATATATTTTTTTTTCTTTTCATGTGCTTGGTGGACGTGCAGGACATCGCCAATGTAAGTACCACACGAATTGATACTCTCTCTTGGTGTGATGTGTGTGTGTGTGTGTGTGTGTGTGTGTGTGTGTGTGTGTGTGCATAGTGTTACAGGACACGTGCCGTCGGTGTAGATGTGTGCATGTATCTGTGTGATGTGTGTAGCTCTGTCATGTAAGTCTGTGTGTCATCTACATCTGTGTGTCGTGTATGCCTGTGTATCTAGTGTGTTGTGTCTCGTGTGTGATCACGTGCTGGCTGTGTATCGCAATGCATCATCGTGTGTGTGTGTGTGTGTGTGTGTGTGTGTGTGTGTGTGTGTGTGTGTTCTCTTGCTATCAATTCCTCCTCAGCCTCCTCAATAGTTATAAAGCCTGTTACCTGGCATAGTATGGAGAATTCAGTAGCCCCTCCGAAAGTGACCACAGAAGAATATCCCTCTAAACTCTAAAGCAACTAAAGCTACTACTACAGTTCTGATTGATTGACCTTTCCATTGCCTGTGCTTTGTAAAAAAAAAAGAAAAAAAAAAGAAAAAGAAAAAAAGTTGAAGCAGTGCCAAATGCCTGTATCCCGTCAATGCCTCCGTGTGTGTGTGTGTGTGTGTGTGTGTGTGTGTGTGTGTGTACCATTGGCCGGTCTTATCTACACACGTGTCTAATCAGTGAGGGGAGGGTGGTGGTGGAGAGGGACAGGGACGTGAAAGAAAGATGACGTAGTGAGTTATCGCCCCAAAGAACAACCAACCAACCAACTAACCAACCAACCATGGAGCAAGTTATGAAGAGTGGAATGAAAAGCCTCGTAGTTGTTATTCCCTTGTTTATACCATCATGTCAGTACAGTACAGTACCTCCTGAATCCTGTAGGGACCCTGTGATCGTGTGTGAGACCTGGTGGCTTTGGATTCCTCCTGTCTATGCCACGAAACAAGCTCCTTCGATGTAGGTGGTGTTTTGTGGCAATACTTGAAGGACTCACTAACCTCCAATGTTCTTACTATATCACGTGTGTCCTTAATATGTTTCTTGATTGGACGACCCTGACCTTCATTTTATCTGTATCATTCTTGGATATTTTATTCCAATGACAAGTACATATATATCGGGATCAGTATGCATGTGTGTATGTTTGTCTGTGTGTGAGATATGTAGATGTGTATGAGTGCATAGAATTGGGAAAATTAGGAGTTTCTGTGTGCCCATGTGCCAGGATGTAGAGACAGAGACAGACAAGAGACAGAAAGAGAGAGAGGTAATAGTACACAGAACATAATATACAGAAAGAGAGAGAGAGAGAGTGTGTGTATAAGTAGTATTGTCCAAGCATGAGTAGCTGTGCCCCCCTGCCTTCACTGTAATGGTATCCGGCCACCTCATTCAATTGCTTCACTCCTTTTTCTCCCATTTCAATTTCTTATCTGGAGTTGGACCCAGGCTTCTTGTGGCCACTACCTGCAGCGTTGTTTGATTACGGGGACGACTGGCTGATAATTGATATGATAGAAGGGTGGGGAGTGGCCTGGTGGTGGTCGGGACGGGGAGGTTAGGACACGATGAGGGAGGAAGGAAAAAGAGGACGAGAATAAGAGCAAGGAGGGAAGGAAGGAAGGAAGGGAAGGAAAGAGTGAGTGAGTAACATGGAGAAGTCTGATGGTGTTGATGGTGACGAAACGATAGAGAATCACCCTAACTATTTTGCTAATAATTATGAAGGAAATTAATAGCAGCAGTGGAGTAAAAGTTAAGCAATGATATGATAGAGAGAGAGAGAGAGAGAGAGAGAGAGAGAGTGAGAGTTGACTAGCTAGCATGATGAAGTCAGAGTTTAGATGAAGGAGGTGGGGGGGGGAGGTAAATGGAAGAGTTGAGCTACTGCCTATCACTTGATTGATCCGCCCCCTGGTGCCTCCCTGCTATACCAACCACCCCACTCAGTCCAACCCTCACCACCACCTTTTCTTTCAAGTGCCTGCCTGCCAATCCATCATCAAACCTTACACTCCTACCACACCCAAGTACCCGTCATGTCAACCCATATAACCTTACATAGTTACATTCCTACCACACCTAATTGAACTTCCTTCCAGCCCATATATCCTAACCTTATAGAGTTACACTTCTACCACTTCTATACTGTCTGTTTCCCTACCTAACCTCACTATCCCATCTCCTGTAAATATTATTCTGTTTCTTCTGTCTTTTGTTTTAGATAAGTGCCAACCAAACCACCGTGCCTTACTCTTCTTCCACCTCCCAGTTCTTGTCCCCTTACCAAACATTACTTCATCCTTCCCCCAAATGTGAGGGTAAAAAAAGGACATTAAATATATATATAATGAAAGAGTGACTATTATCTATATATTGTATGTAAATATGATACACATGAATCTACACATTGATGGCATTGTTGGTCAGCAAATGAAAATGCAATATCGAAATATCAAAGCCTTGATATTTTACCACATTGAATATTTCGAGAAAGAAATATTTCAGATATGAAATAGCCTTTCATATTTCACACTAACATGTTCTCCCTTTCTCTTTCCATACGCTGTGTCGTCTGGCCCCTGCCGTGTCCACCCCAGGGCGTGAGTATTACTTATTCAGTTTGTGTGTGTGTGTGTGTATGTATGTATGTGTCTGTATATGCTTGTGTGTGTTTATGCATGATTGTGTTTGTGTGAGCGAGTGTGTTTCTATATATTGTATTATTTGTTATGTTTGTTGTGTGTTGATGTGTGTACTTCATATACTGTATATACTTCCCCTTACCAGATGTGGAAATGTAGCCTCGCTGGAGTTCAACACACAGTAGGGAATATAATGGAAAACATATATTGATATCTTGACATTAGGTCTGCTGTCTTCAGTTTCACCTTCAGCTATTCCTCCTGTCAGTATTCATCCTTCCTTTCTCTCCTACCTTTTATTTCGTTCGTTCCTTCGTTCCTTTCGTCCTTTCTCTCCTACCTTCTTATTTCGTACGTTCCTTCCTTCCTTCCTTCCTTTCTCTCCTACCTTCTTATATCGTTCCTTCCTTCCTTCCTTCCTTTCTCTCCTACTTTCTTATTTCCTTCCTTCCTCATTTCTTCCTTCCTTTCTTCTAATCGTGTTCGTTCTTATCTTCTTTCTTTACTTGCCTCCATATGTTTTGTATTTTCACTCCCACCTCATTCTCTGCTTTGGTTTTCTCTTCTCTCTTTACATCTATTCATTTTCATTCCTCCTTCCTTTTCATTCTTCCTTCATTAGTTTTCCTCCCTAATTTAAATTTATTTCTCCTCTTCTTCTATATCTTCTCTGCACCCATCTCCTCCTATCTCCCTCCTCTCCTATCTCTCTCCTTCTCTCCTATCTCCCTACTCCTCTCCTATATCCCTCCTTCTCTCCTCCTATCTCCCTCTTTCTCTCCTCCTATATCCCTCCTTCTCTCCTCCATGACTAACAGTGTCAAGAGTGTGGTGTTGCAGGAACGTATATTTCCCCAGCGGCTACTTGCCACTTCCTCCTCTCAATTGCAAGATGGTAGCAGCTGTAGGGACACACACACACACACACACACACACACACACACACACACACACACACACACACACACACACACACACACACACACACACACACACACACACACACACACACACACACACACAGTTTTATATATATATATTTATTTATTTATTTTTTCATATTTATTTATTCATTAGTTGATGGATGGATGGAATTATTATATGTGTGAGTATTTGTGTGTGTGTGTGTGTGTGTGTGTGTGTGTGTGTGTAAATATGTAAATATGGAGGTGTTGTTATACTATTTGTTAATGTGAGTGCATGTGCTTGAGAGTGAGTGTAGTGAGTGTGTGTGTGTTGTTATGTTGGGTGGTTGGTGTGGAGTAGGAGTGGAGTGTGTGTGTGTTGGTGTGGAGTAGGAGTGGAGTGGAGTGTGTGTGTATGTTGGTGTGGAGTAGGAGTGGAGTGGAGTGTGTGTGTGTGTGTGTTGGTGTGGAGTAGGAGTGACCCCAGGGAGTGTAGGTGCCGTTACTAACACTGTCACTGGGGCTGCATCATCCTTATTTCCCACGGGGAGGCAAGGCACTATATTTGTACACCTACCTACCTACTACCACTATATACCACAATCACCATCCCTTTATCACCATCACCACTATACCTACCTTTGAAGTGGCTGGAAGGGAGGAAGGAGAGAGGAGTGAGAGCCATGAGGGAGGGAGGAGAGAGGAGTGAAAGCCATGAGGGAGGGAGGAGAGAGGAGAGAGGAGAGGGAGAGACCGTCAACTCAATTAAACTTGGTTCCTCCGCTTGTGTCACCACTCCTCCTTGACCAAGTTGAGAGTCCTCGGTCCCTTCTCGGTGCTCTCTCTCTCTCTCTCACTCTCTCTCGTCCACCATTCCCGGACTTGCAGTGACCCCCTCATCCTCATCCTTCGTCACCTTCCCTGTCTCCTCCATCCTCCTCATCCTTCGTCGCCTTCTCTTGTTCCCCTTTCTTCCTCTTCTTCCAGCTTCATGCCTCCTCCACCTAGTATATAAATATTATATACCCTAATCTTCCTTTTTCTTTATCTCTTGTATCCGGTATCCTAATTTACTTTCCCAAACTGTATTGCTATTGTGTGTTGTTTCTTTATACGAAATCGATGTGTATGGGAGGAATATGTTTGTATTATTTGATGTCACACATGTAGGGATGACATAGAGGAAGTGGGACAGGATAAGAAAGAGAGGGTGGGAAAGAGGACAGGAAGGGGAGCTCTACTGAGAAAAGGAGGTGGTGGTGGTGGTGGTGGTGGTAAGAGAAGAGGAAAGGGGACAGTAAGGAGAAATGTTGAGATAGGAAGGGAGCACAGAATAGAGGGAGCATGAAAAGGAAACAGGAAGAGAAAAGGGGGCATTAAAGAAGGCAATAAGAGAGAGACAGAGAGAGAGAGGAGGGTGTGTGAAGGGGGACAGGAAGAGAGGGAAACAGAGAGAGGAGACGTGAAGTTTGGGGGGGGGGGGGGCAGAAAGAGAGTGAAACAGAGAATAGGGGACTAGAAGGGGGGCAGGAAGAGAGTGATAGTGAGTATATAAGGGACTAGAAGGGATGGTGTGTGACCCGAACGTGAGGGGGTCGACCATCCACACTCACCCCCACCAGGATTTATGAGGAGTGTTGGTGCGATAACCCAGATCTGCCTCAACATCACTATACTCTATACCCTTATGGTAACTAGAGCAGTGGCAGATTACATTCATCACTATTTCCCTTCTCTATTATGTAGGATGTACTTCTCTAACAAGGTATAGATATATTTCTCCATTGGTGGTGTACTTCTCAATCACTGTACGTACTCTTAGATAAATATTTCTCCACTGTACTGTACTTTTTAACCACTGTACACTTGGATAAATATTTCTCCGCTGTACTGTACTTCTCAACCACTGTACACTTAGATATATATTTCTCCTTAATACTGTACTGTACTTTTCGATCATTGTACCCTTATATAGATAAAGCAACAGTCACCCCTTCCCACTCTCCTCCTCCATTCTTCCTTCACAACAGCATCCTTCCCTATATAGCTCTTTACGGTTTTCAGTACTTCATTACTGTCCCCTTAGGCTATGCATCTGTGCCAACTCTCATATTTTTATTCCTTCTTTCTCTTATCATTCCGCCTCTCTTCATCCTTTCTCTGTTATTGTACTCCTTGATCACTGTACAGATTCCTCCAAACCGTGCCAACAAACAGACTACGATAGTGAACGAGTTAGGAATGGATGTGTTTTGTAGCGAGTTAGGAATGGATATGTTTTGTAGTGAGTTAGGAATGGGTGTGTTTTGTAGCGAGTTAGGAATGGATGTGGTTTGTAACGAGTAAGGAATGGATGTGGTTTGTAGCGAGTTAGGAATGGATGTGGTTTGTAGCGAGTTAGGAATGGATGTGGTTTGTAGCGAGTTAGGAATGGATGTGGTTTGTAGCGAGTAAGGAATGGATGTGTTTTGTAGCGAGTTAGGAATGGATATGTTTTGTAGTGAGTTAGGAATGGGTGTGTTTTGTAGCGAGTTAGGAATGGATGTGGTTTGTAGCGAGTAAGGAATGGATGTGGTTTGTAGCGAGTTAGGAATGGATGTGGTTTGTAGCGAGTAAGGAATGGATGTGGTTTGTAGCGAGTTAGGAATGGATGTGGTTTGTAGCGAGTAAGGAATGGATGTGGTTTGTAGCGAGTTAGGAATGGATGTGTTTTGTAGCGAGTAAGGAATGGATGAGGTTTGTAGCGAGTTAGGAATGGATGTGGTTTGTAGCGAGTTAGGAATGGATGTGGTTTGTAGCGAGTAAGGAATGGATGTGGTTTGTAGCGAGTTAGGAATGGATGTGGTTTGTAGCGAGTTAGGAATGGATGTGGTTTGTAGCGAGTTAGGAATGGATGTGGTTTGTAGCGAGTAAGGAATGGATGTGGTTTGTAGCGAGTTAGGAATGGATGTGGTTTGTAGCGAGTTAGGAATGGATGTGGTTTGTAGCGAGTAAGGAATGGATGTGGTTTGTAGCGAGTTAGGAATGGATGTGGTTTGTAGCGAGTAAGGAATGGATGTGGTTTGTAGCGAGTTAGGAATGGATGTGGTTTGTAGCGAGTAAGGAATGGATGTGGTTTGTAGCGAGTTAGGAATGGATGTGTTTTGTAGCGAGTTAGGAATGGATGAGGTTTGTAGCGAGTTAGGAATGGATGTGGTTTGTAGCGAGTTAGGAATGGATGTGGTTTGTAGCGAGTAAGGAATGGATGTGGTTTGTAGCGAGTTAGGAATGGATGTGGTTTGTAGCGAGTAAGGAATGGATGTGGTTTGTAGCGAGTTAGGAATGGATGTGTTTTGTAGCGAGTTAGGAATGGATGAGGTTTGTAGCGAGTTAGGAATGGATGTGTTTTGTAGCGAGTAAGGAATGGATGTGGTTTGTAATGTGCTTCTTTAAAATTAGTGTTCATTTCCCTTCCTTTCCCACACAGTCCCATCACAACATATCACTCACTCACTACCCGGCACTCCCACAAGACATGATATTGATCTGTTGAAGTATCTGGCAACTCCTCTGGGTGGTTTATTGATTGACATATATACATTTTCTACATCCAATTCCGTGATTTTCGTCCCATCGGGTTTGACTATAGAATACGGTACTGCCCAAGGTTAACCTCAGCTACTCCGTTGTGGGCCCCGTGACTGCTGTGTGTGTGTGTGTGTGTGTGTGTGTGTGTGTGTGTTGAGTTCGATCCCCGCCATATTGTCAGGTCACTTATCATTGCTATCGTACTGTGATGGTTACGATAAAACTGAATATTACCGTCGATAATGTAAACTGTTTAGAGATGAATTCAGAACAAATGTGGGTATGAATGTGTTCTGATTGGCTGTGGTTATGATAATGATAGTGGTGGTGGTGATGGCAGTAGTGGTGATGGCAGGGTTGAGGTGATGGTGATGGCAGGATTGAGGTGATGGTGATGGCAGGGTTGAGGTGGTGATGGATGGCAGGGTTGAGGTGATGGTGGCAGGGTTGAGGTGATGGTGGCAGGGTTGAGGTGGTGATGGCAGGGTGGTGACGGTAGTGGTGGTGGTGGTGGTGGTGATGGTGGCAGTAGTGGTGATGGTGGCAGGGTTGAGGTGGTGACGGTAGTAGTGGTGGTGGTGGTGGTGGTGGTGATGGCAGGGTGGTGACGGTAGTGGTGGTGGCAGCAAGAGACAACCCTCTGTGCCTGTAGCTCTTGCATTTTGTACATCCCACACCCTCCCTCCCTCTCTCTTTCTCTCTCCCTCCCCCCCTCCCTCTCCCTCCCTCGTCCCTCCCTCTCCCCCTCTCTCCCTCCCCCTCCCTCCCTCCCTCCCTCTCCCTCCCTCTCCCTCCCTCCCTAACTCTCCTCTCTGTCATCCTTCCCAATCCCATATCAACCCCCTTTTTATCCTAACTATCCTTCTTTCCCAACCCCTCTCCCTTTTCTCATCCTTCCCTAACTCCATCCTCTCTGCCATCCTTCCCAATCCCATATCATATTTCTCTCCCATAAATATTGGTTTGCTCTTGTGTAATGTATCCACTCCCGTACAGGTTTCTCTCTCACTCACTCACTCACTTTAAATCACATTCATTCTCAATCACACGCACTCGCTCGCGTGCTAT
>JAWZYT010006712.1:0-20000 GCA_034508575.1 Petrolisthes manimaculis
ATCCAACTCAACCCCTTCCAACACCCTAAACTCTCTCCTGCAATGGACGCGTGTATACAAAGAGCTTTAGCAAAAAATAAAAACAAAACAAAAACGAGAGGCCTTATAAACGTGGACTGACGAGGCAAACTGTTCCAGGAATCGCTTTATAAAATTACGAGTATAACCAACCAACCAACCAACCAACCAACCCACCCGTGAATTGATAAAGGCAAGGGCATCAGAGTTAATTAGCCACGAGTACCCGATACACCCATCATTGATTAACGATACAATTATGGAATCATCAATGAAAAAACGGTGACCCTGAACAGTTATATACTCATCCAACAGCAGGCTCACCACACCATCACCACTCCTGCCACCTCACTACGCCACCACCACCACCTGCCAATATCACCATCATCTCACCTGCCAATATCACCATCATCTACTATCACACTACCTACCACCACCACACCATCACCACACCACCACCACCTGCCAATAACACCATCATCTACTATCACACTACCTGCCACCACACCACCTGCCAATATCACCACCATCTACTATCACACTACCTGTCACTACACCACCTACCATCACACTACCTGCCACCACACCATCACCTGCCAACATCACCATCATCTACCACCACATCACACCACCTGTTAGTCTAGGGGGTGAAGGGGTGAAGGGTGAAGGGGTGAAGGGGGAAACAAGCCATGATGACATTTTTGGTAAACATTAATAACGTTAATTAAAACTGTAACACCACAATGTCACTCAAAATTGCACCCACAGCACTACACACACACACACACACACACACACACACACACAGCCACCTGCAGACAATTATTATCTATTTGGGGAAGGGTTATTTCAGGGT
The DNA here is from genome assembly GCA_034508575.1 of Petrolisthes manimaculis. Lineage (NCBI taxonomy): Eukaryota > Metazoa > Arthropoda > Malacostraca > Decapoda > Porcellanidae > Petrolisthes > Petrolisthes manimaculis. The sequence continues at coordinate 875 of JAWZYT010006712.1, forward strand.
GTGGGGAAAAATGGGGGTCGGGTCTGGGGGGAAAAGGGGGTATGATAGAGGGAAATTTTTGGGGAAAGATGTGTGTGTGTGTGTGATGTTTAGGTAAAGATTGGGGAAAAGTTGGGGTAAGGCTTAGGGAAAGATGGGAGATGAAGTTTGGGTAATAAAAGTGGGTGGAAGAGGCTTGGGGGAAAATATAGAGATGGTTTCGTATTTAGGGAAAGATGGGGGATGAAGTTTGGGGAAAAGAGACGGGGTTAAGTTTAGGGAAAAGAGATGGGATCGAGTTTAGGGAAAAAAAAGATGGGGTCGTGTTTAGGGAAAAGAGATGGGATCGAGTTTAGGGAAAGATGGGGTATAGAAAAAGGATGTTGGGGGGTGGGGGTGATGGGGGAGGGGGTGATGATGGGGGAGGGGGTGGGGGGTGTAGTCGTGTGTTCCTGTGGTCGTCCAGTGTCAGGTTACATACAAAGGGGTCAGGTGTTGGGAGAGGTCAAGTCGGTGACCCCTGGAAAAAAAAAAACACTTCACCCTTCACCTTCCTTGTGTCTGGTCTGATCTGGTTTCTCTCTCTATCTCTCTCACAAACACACACACTATCTCTCACACACACACACACACACACTCTATCTCTCTCTCTCACAAACACACACAACACACACTCCATCTCTCTCACATACACACACACTAGCTCTCTCTCTCACATACACACACTAGCTCTCTCTCTCACACACACAACACACACTATCTCTCACATTCACACACACACACACACACAAATTACCAAAAGTGACAAACGCATTTCAACACACAGCCTATAATATACCATACCATACATACATACATTGTCAGGTTATAATACTTCACACCACCACCACCACCACCAACCAACCACCTCCATTAAACTCGCCAACATATTGTAAATTTTGTAAATACTGTAAATTTGGCACACACAGAGAGAGAGGCAACAGCAACACCAACCAACACCAATATTACGCAACCAATTACATAAAAGGCAATTGTTGGGTCCCATGGAATTTACACACGGTAATGCATTGGCCTACTCTTGCGTACAGTGAAGGTTTAGGAATCAATAAATAGCCCGGGTTGGTTTGCTAAGCTCTGGCTGGCTGGCTGGCTGGCTGGCACCCGTATCTTGTTGCAAGGTTAAAGGGGTGGTGGTTGGATTGGTTGGTTTACAGCAATGCAACGCAACGCCGCTGGTGGTGGTGGTCAACACTAGGCTACTGTTGTGTCTGTGTGTGTTGTGTGTGTGTGTGAGAGAGAGAGAGAGAGAGAGAGAGAGAGAGAGAGAGAGAGAAAGAGAGAGAGAGAGAGGCTACTGTTGCTGCTGCTGCTGTCTGTGTTTGTGAGAAAGAGAGAGAGAGAGGCTACTGTTGCTGCTGCGTCTGTGTGTGTGTGTGTGTGTGTGTGTGTGTGTGTGTGTGTGTGTGTGTGAGAGAGAGAGAGAGAGAGAGAGAGAGAGAGAGAGAGAGAGAGAGAATTATCGTTGTATGAAACTCTTACGATGGGTAGGTTACTGTTGTTGTGTAGAGATGCGTTGTGAGAGAGACAATGAAAGAGGGAATTTGGGAGCAGAGAGAAAGAGGGACATATAGGATGAGAGAGGTGGCCGAGGTTATGTCCTAAGTAAGTCTAGTGTTACTCCTAAAACACACAATCACTAACTACAACAGAGAGAGAGAGAGAGAGAGAGAGAGAGAGAGAGAGAGAGAGAGAGAGAGAGAGAGAGAGAGAGCTACGGTAATAATTTATAAACATTGACAGAAGTACCAGCCTACGGTTAAGTCTCAACAAATAAAAGATGTACTACAAGAAATAAAAGCCTATACTAAGCAACAAGAAGCAAGCAAGCAAGTAAGTAAGTAAGATGAGTCAACCCACCCACCAAGGCTAGACTACCTGAAGATGTACTACAAGAAATAAAAGCCTATAATAAGCAACAAGAAGCAAGTAAGCAAGATGAGTCAACCCACCCACCCAACCCACCCACCAAGGCTAGACTACCTGACTCACCTGAGAGACACGTCTGTTCCTTTGCCACCATCACCCTTCACAGCGCTCAGCAGCAGGCCATGGTACCACCAGTCTCTCTCGCTCTCACTAGATGGCACCACTCACCGGTCTAGCTCGCTCCTCTCTCACACACACACCAACCAACCAACGCCCGGCGGAAATGTTTGACTCCAGCCCACCCAGAGTGTCTTTTTATTTTTTCCTTTTTTTATACGTCTTGATGTTAGTAAATTATTGTTATTATTGTTGTTGTTGTCTATGCAGTTATTATAGTCCCTGATCAACTCCAAACTTTGTCAATAAATAATTTCAGTCTTTGTTGTAGGTGTTATTGTTCAGAAGGTAAGAAGATATTTCCCGTATTAATATTATTATTATTATAACTCGAAACTGTTAATTGCCGTCACTATGAAATGTTTCCTGGTTACCTGGTGGAGTTAGTTTTATTGTCAAGAGGATCAGTCGCAGTGTAAGTCGACCTGTGTGTGTGTGTGTGTGTGTGTGTGGAGGGACAGAAAGAAGGAAGGGTGGGGGTGGGGAAGGGGTGTGAGAGCAAAGACAATCACCGAATTAGGCTAGCATAAAAATATAAAAATAAAGAAACAAATATTTATCTAACCTTCACCACTACTATTTGATATTTTCCCCACTCCGCCAGCCTATGCCATCCACACATACTAGAGAGAGAGAGAGAGAGAGAGAGAGAGAGAGAGAGAGAGAGAGAGAGAGAGAGAGAGAGATGACCGCAACATAGCCGAGTCCTATCCTTAGCCTAACCCTACAGTCATATAAGGTCTGATTTCCTTTGGCCCACCACCGCCCCACCCACACTGAACACGAAACATCCACCTTACACACACACACACACACACACACACACAAAGAATGGCACCTGCTGTAGTTAAAACTCGCCTCGGTTGCTTAAAGTTGGAGACAGTGGTGTGCAATTAGCAGACTGTAGCCTAATATATTTTTAACGCCAAACTTATACAGAAATAATTGCAGCTGTAGCCTAATGACCCATCCTTAACATCACAAAAGCTCATTCTTCAAACTGATAAAAAATTAATTCCTCGTACCAAACTTCCTTGAAGGTAAAGAAAGAAAGGAACATAACGTAAGTAAAGAACATAAAACAAATTTGCCTGTGTGAGTGGAAAACAAACAAGCCATCCAGCCACACGGAACATAATGGAGCAAAAAGAGATTCACCGGTAACTCTCACTTAATATATCACTCCTCACAACACTTGAGATTCCTCTTTTCCCCCTTTGGACCTCCCTTGGCTCAACCACATCCTCCCATTTCCCCTACGTCTGTCTCTTTCCTTCATCTCACGTGCAGCTGTTTCTCTCTCTCTCTCTCTCTCTCTAGTCTGGCGAGTTATTTCATATCTGCCTTCTTGTTTCATCCTAGTTTGTCAATCAAATACTGTTTTTAATTCTCTCTCTCGCTTTTTTGTTCTCTCTCTCTAACACCCAGAAGACATACCACCCGTCTCAGAAAACCACAACTAAAAGTTCTGGTGCACTTTGTTCAGGCTTACGTGACTGGGGGCTGGGAGATTCTACGAGGGGAGGGGAGGGGACCGGGGGAGAATGGCCAGGAAACCCAACACCACAACAGATAACAACTTGGCAGAAAAGTAAACAGGTTAACTTCAATAAAAATAATACACCACGCCAGAGAACAACACACGTCTTTCACTGAAGTTAAGTAATAAAAACAAGTTGAGGAGTTGTTTAGTATGTATAGCCACAAGTTCCTTTCGTGTACATGGCTAAACTACCAGAAGAGTTGTACAGAATCATGGAAAAGTAAGACATACTAAACAACATCCATATTAAAGCTGACCATATTGGCAGCTTAAAGTACAGTTCACTCACTATTACCAGTACTAGGCTATACCAGAGTTTACTCGTATGTTACCACAGCTATGAAAATATGAGCAGGGTACAATCTGTAGCTAACATTATGCTGTAAATAGCGATAGCAACTGCAATTTCCTTTACAAAAGCAACAACTATATGCATCCGTTAATGAAAGTTAACTCAGGCTACTGAAATGTTTGATACTACAAAGTACCCACATTCAGCCAAGTTAAGTAAATATATACCTAAGGTTGAGATAATTTGGGGGTTGAGCGACGTCGGGTAAAAACATATAACTAAAAAATGGGTCCAAGAAAGGATAAGTGGTTGGTTGAGCGTGGCCCTCCTTCCTTCCTTCCCTTGCCCTGTCTGTGCCTCTCTCTCTTTCTCTCTCTCTCTGTGGTTCCTTTGCCCACCCACCCACCCATCCTCGAAGGGACACCAAAACAACCAACCAGCTCTCCTTCTTCACAACTAACTTATCACTCAAGTCAGTTCCGCCCCGCCCTCTCATAAACCACCACCACCAACAATGACATCTTTCATTTTTGCTGTTCCTTCCTCAAAATCCTTCATCACAATCGCCATTCACTTCTCACACCATCTTTCATCTCTTCGGTTCTTTTGTACTCACACACATTTTCTATTAACACACCACATAACTCTCACTTCTTCCTTGCCTGAAATTTTGCGTTATCATGCCACAAAACCTTTCACTCTAACTTTCGAACCTTTTAATAGTAAATTATATAAAAGCTCGCCGCTGACCAACCACTAATAGCTTTCATTTTATCTTAAACATTCTAAATTCAGTCACTGTTCAATTCTTAAACATTTTCTCCAATTTTTCGTGCTTTTAAAGTTCCTTCATCGCTTTCATTCTCACAGTCCCGGAAATAAATAACTTTACTTGAAAGTTACTGACCTCTTTGGTAATCAGATCATGCACATGGAATCGTCACCAGCCCACCAAAACACACAAACATATCATATATTGTGAGAGGCACCAGAGTTACATACTGTTCAGCGTGACGAGAAATGATGTGTCGTGTACTATCTCCAGTCACCAAATTTTCGTCTTCTCTTTCGTCGATCATGAAACAACTGTATATTACACCAATCAGATAATTGTATTTTTGAATAATACCAACCACAGAGAACGCGTTATAACTTGTGGAAACACCGCGATAAGCCAGGATACAGTAAGCGGTACAGAGAGCTTCAACCAGACGGGTCAGAGCTCGGAGCACTCACGAGAGGCTGCAGCAGTATCTCCCACCTTCACCACTGCCAACGAACAACTGAGCTCACCCAGCCAGAGCCAGGCAGCCTTGGTTGGCCGGCTTGCTTGGCCCGCGTCGAGTCGAGCGAGCCACCACCACCACCACCTCCTCTACCTCCACCAGTATCCCCTTCCCTTCCCCTCCCCTGCTGAGTCCCATCATACCACCTCCTCCTCCTGCTACTCCTCCCCCTGCTCCTCTCTCACAGTCCGGATAATAACATACATCCATACAAGCACTGGTTATGTCCCTTCACTGCATCCTTCGGTAAAGATGAGTACTGTAGAATGTAACCACACTCTTTACACCCACGAAGCTTTGTTTGTGAAGGAAGAAAGACCTATAAAGTGACCAGGGTAATTTTGTATTCCATATATAGGGTACATAAGATTTCGAGGGGGAAAGGAAGGGGGAGGGGAAGGGACCGTAATCACTAGGGGTGAGGGAGAGAAAAAGGGGAGGAGGAAGGAAGGAAGAAAGAACTAAAATGAGGACCATGGGAAGCAAGAAAGGAAGGAAGGAAGGAAGGAAGGAAGGAAGGAAAGAAGGAAAGGAAAATCATAATAAAAAACATTACAATTATAGGAGCGTTGATTACTGAACGATAACGAACTGATAACAAACAGTGTGTAAATCAAAGAATGATACCAATATGGAGACGGAAAGTGGACAATTGGAAAAGGGTGATAAAAGAACATAATAAAATGAACAGTCGACGAAAATAATATTGAAACCACCTATATAATATAATATAATATAATATAATTATATATAATTATATTATATAATTATAATCATACATAGGGAGTTTCCAGTATATTTTTTTTTTACCGACGTTATATAAATACCGGGGAAAAAAGGAGAGAAAGAGAATGTCAGATGATAAAAAATGAGGAAACAAGATCAACACGAAGGATAAAAATAAATTAAGGATCAGTTTTAACTTTTACCAAAAAAAAAAAAAAAAAAAAAAAAAATGCCGAATATGTTGGGAAAGAATGAATAGATGAGTGGAAAACTGAATGAGTGATAACTGTGGGAGGGAGGAGGGTAAAAGTTAGGCAGTAAGAAAGGGGGGAAAAAATCAGGGGACAGATAGAGGAATATGATATAAAAACAGCAGATTGAGAAATGAGTCGTGGGGAAAAGAAGAAAAGAAAAAGACGAGGCAGTGGAAATGGGGGAGGTGAGGGGATGAGGAGAATAGATGGGATGAGGTGAAAGAGGTAAATAATAGATGGGATAAGGGGAAATGAGGGAGGTAAATAATAGATGGGATGAGGGGAGATGAGGGAGGTAAAATAATAGAACCATAAGAGAATCAAAATGGAGTGGAAGGGGAGGTGAGATGAACCCTTATAAGATACGGGAATAAACTTGAATGACAAAAATGCCAATCCCCATTCCTTGTTATAGAGTAAAAAGTAAATAAAAAATAGGGAGGAGGAGGAGGAGGAGGAGGAGGAGGAGGAGGAGGAGGAGGAGGAGGAGGAGGAGGAGGAGGAGGAGGAGGAGGAGGAGGAGGAGAGGAAAGGAGAGGAGGAAGAGAAAGAAATTAGGGGCGGGGAGGGGAGAAGAGAGAAGGAGAGGAGGAGAGTGATGAAAGGAGATAAGAAGAGGAAAGGAGGAGAAAGAGAAAAAGAGGAGAAGGGACGGGTGGAGTGGGACTGACAACACCGTATATACAGTACAGCCGTGGAAAACTCTCTCTCTCACCAGTATACAAGAAGATATAAAACAAAACCCTGTATACATGTAGGAGAAAAATCCGGGTCTGGGAAAAGACTACACCCCACTGGTATCAATCTTTCAGGCCAAAAGCTGGCAAGAATATGTGCAGTAAGAAAACAAGTGAATGAAAACTGGAGAGAGAGAGAGAGAGAGAGAGAGAGAGAGAGAGAGAGAGAGAGAGAGAGAGAGAGAGAGAGAGATGTATACAATAAGGGTATTCTATAGTTTCGTGGCAATGTTTGGAGGAATCAGTAGCCACTAACTGCATGGGCGACAACACCAAACTAAACGCCTCTTAAGGACCCTGTGATTGTGTATGAAAATTGGAGACTTCTGATTCCTCCTGACCAAGCCATGAAACAACCTTCTTCCATATAGGTGTGTGTGTGTGTGTTTCGTGGCAATGTTTGAAGGACTCGCCAACCTCCAATTTTCTGACTGCATCACAGGGTCCCTTAAAGTAACATTGCCACGATATATACTGGTAATTCCTTTTAGATCTTGATTTAAATGTGCGAGTATTGGAAGCCATCAAACAAACCAACCAGCATTGACCAATTAGCAGAGGGTCGGAGGGAGTGGGAGTGGGGAAGGGGAGAGGGCGTGGGAACGGGAGAGGGGAACGGGAGGGAGTGATCCAGGGAAAGGGGAGACAGTAAATCCCACAAAACTTGGAATAATAATAATAATAATAATAAATAACAATAATAATAATAACAATAATAAAAACAATAATAATAATAATAAATAAAAGCAATAATAATAATAATACATTGATCTCGAATTCCCCAAACCCGATCGATAACGCGGATTAAAAAAAAAAAAAAAAAAAAAAAAAAAAAAAAACTACTCCTGTTGTCCCTACGTGTCTCAACATTCCTGACGTCAACTGTACACTGTATGGGAATAAAAAACGACGACGACGTAACCTTAATGACAAACCAGTACTAAGGTAACGATGTCATTGGCCACCGTTTTTCTTGCTCTTGGGGCGGCAAATTAGGGAAGACTTGGCCATACTAACATGCAACTTGGAGAGAGAGAGAGAGAGAGAGAGAGAGAGAGAGAGAGAGAGAGAGAGAGAGAGAGAGTGTGTGTGTATGTGTGGTGTGTGTGTGAGAGAGAGAGACAGAGACAGCAAGTACAGTATGTGTGTGTGTGTGTGTGTGTGTGTGTGTGTGTGTGTGTGTGAGAGAGAGAGAGAGAGAGAGAGAGAGAGAGAGAGAGAGCAAGTGTGTGTGTGTGTGTGTGTGTGACTCGTGGCCTCTAATTTTGGGGGATATTTCACTTTCACGTCGCCACAAAACCATCAGTGTACCGAGTGTTGTGTTGAGGAGAGGGATATACACACGGACCTTTCTATGTGTATGTGTATGTATGTGTTGTAATGTGTAATTCTTAAGGAACCCTGTGTGTGTGTGTGTGTGTGTGTGTGTGTGTGTGTCTGTGTGTGTGTGATGTAGTCAGAAAATTGGAGTTAAATGAGTCCTTCCAATATTGCCACGAAACACACACACACACACACACACCTATACTATATGACAGGAGCTAGCGTGTTTCGTGGTGGAGGAAACAGTAGCCACCAAATCTCAGGCCCGTAGTTTTAAAACATTTGAGGGCCCTTACTGGAGCTCTCTGAACCCTCCAAATAATCCAGGCCACAAAACGCTTCAGTGTTTCGAATAGGGAATCAGTTGCCCGGAGTAGTTTGGAGAATTCATAGAGCTCCAGTAAGGGCCCTCATTTTTTTTTAAACTACGGGTGTTAGACTTCGACTCAGGGACTGTGATTTGTGACGGTATGTAAAGAGATGAAGTTTTGTGGTGATAGAGATGAAGTTTTGTAGTGGTGGAGATGAAGTTTTGTGTTGGTGGAGATGAAGTTTTGTGGTGGTGGAGATGAAGTTTTGTGGTGATGGAGATGAAGTTTTGTAGTGATGGAGATGAAGTTTTGTGGTGGTGGAGATGAAGTTTTGTAGTGGTGGAGATGAAGTTTTGTGTTGATGGAGATGAAGTTTGGTGGTGGTGGAGATGAAGTTTTGTGGTGATAGAGATGAAGTTTTGTGGTGGTGGTGGAGATGGACTCAGTCGATACCAGCACCTCTCTCCTGTGATCATCGCTTTCCAATACTAGAAATCACAAGCACACACACACACACACACACACATATATACATACATACACATAAACATACACATATAAACACACACATATATACATACACATATTCACACATATATACATACACATATTCACACATATATACATACACATATTCACACATATAAGCACACACATATGTATACACACATATATATATTCTTTCACACACTCACTCACTCACTCTCCCTCTGCCACCACTCCTATCCCTTCCTCCCTCGCTCTTTCAACCTTTCCCGCCTCCTCCTCAATCCTCCACCCTATCCCCCTTACCTTTCCTACCCATCCTCCACCCATTCTAAAGCAATCTCCACCCTACCTACCTTACCTTTCACGGACTTGACAAATTATGTATGTACAGTTGGACACATGAATGGGTGGTACAGCCCAGGTGAAAGATACTTGTCCCATTTGAGTAACCAGTGTCTATTATCAGGTACTGTACACTCGCAATCCATAATATGTATCCAGGCTTGCTTCGAATAGCCTGATCGAGTATTAATTAAGCGAGCTCAAGCAAATGTGAAACAAGATAAGAGTTGTAATTGGTTCACTAGTATGTCAAATGGTTCGAAACTTCGACAAAATGGATACAGATTTTGAATGGCGAGTTTTAGTATATATGAAATAAGTTTAAGAAAGATTATATTGTATTAGTTAGAATCATAACAATAATCAGTAGTCATAACAACAACTTCAACAACAAAAACAAAAACAAAAACAACAAAATCAACAACAACAACATTAACACAAAGAAGGGCCTCGAGTTGTGGATGAATTTGATACTCCAGATTCCTCCAAAACAACAACTTACTCATCCCTTTTCCTTCCTCTGTTTATACACGTGTTGTTTCGTGGACAAGAGTGGAGGAATCAACAGTCTCCATTTCGTCGTCAAAATAATAATAATATACGTTCGTACCTTAACTTAAGTGTTCAATTTGTCATCACTTTATACGTCTTTCCGCCCATCCCCGCCCGCCCATCCCTACATGCAGTTTGTCCCTAATACCCCTACCTTTCCATCCATCCCCACCCCCTCTCCATTCATCTATCCACTCCTAACCCCTATACATCATGTCCCACCCATCCACCCCCACTCCTTCTCAGCCCATCCCTACCTAACCCATGCACAACTTTTTCCCAAACACCCCAACCCCCACATCTTGTCCCAAACCCCCCCACCCCTACACCTTGTCCCAAACATCCCCACACTCCTCAGCATCTCCTCGCTCAAACCCCATACCGACCCCATCCTCGCCCAAATACCACATCTTGTCCTCCCCCCACCCCACCCCACCCCACCCCCTCTCTCCGCCCATCCTCGCCCAAAACCCCACGACAAAAAGCTAAAACATGAGAAAAGAAAAATGAGTCAGTGTATTTTTCGTCTATTAAAAAATATATATAAACATTCACCTGCATTATTATCCATCTTGGGCGACTGATAGGACTTATAAAAAAAATGGCTCTCTACTCTGCTCCACCCTTTCAAAACTACAACAAGAGACAATCTGCAATAATAATAGTATTTTCTTCACTCTATAAACAGACTCACTCTTACACACTCTTTTACACACTCTTTCTTACACTCTTTTACACACTCTTACACACTCATTTACATACTCTTTCTTACACACTTTTACACACTCTTTCTTACACTCTTTTACACACTCTTTCTTACACACATTTACATACTTTTTCTTACACACTCTTTTACATAATTTTTCTTACACACACTTTTACACACTCTTTTACATACTCACTCTTACACACTCTGCCTTACACTCTTTCTTTAAGGGGATAGTAAAGTGTTGGTATGTATGTACAGTCAAGAGCACTAATAAGTATACAGGTGTGCTTCGAATACCTATATAGAGACAGTAAATAAATAAATAATAATAAGATCTCCATGGTATACCCCTTGCAGCCCCCCACCCCCCTCATTGAATACCCCCTTCAACCCCATCCCCCCACCACCAGGAATACCACCCCCATCCCTACCAACAAGAATACCCCAGTCAGCACACACCCCCACCCATCAGGAATACCCCCATCAGGCCCCCACCCCCACCACCAACACCACCACCAATTTGTCTGCCTTGATCCTAGTGTTTACGGGGATTATCCAGGCCAGACAATCCATCTCCACTGTTTTGGAAGAGGATAAACCCAATGTTGTATAAAGAACACACACACACACACACACACACCAACCAACGAGGGAGTGAGTGAGTGAGGGAGTGAGTGGATGACAGCCTTGGTAATAGTTAGTAATTAGTAATAGTAATTGGTAATAGTTAGTAGTCCACATTAATAGTTATATCTATAGTTATATTAATAGTTACATCAAAAGTTAGTGTATTTATTACGAGGAATGTTATAGTTAATAGACCTATATCTTGGGTTGGTTTTGGGTTGGGTTGAATTAGATTGGGTTAGGTTAGAATGGAGGGGACAAGCTATCTACCCCATCAAGCCTGTCCCCTATTCCCGCACCCCCTTCAATCCCCACCCCACCCCATCAAGCCTGTCCCCTACTCCCCCCTTCAAGCCTGTCCCCTATCCCCGCACCCCCTTCAACCCCCACCCCACCCCATCAAGCCTGTCCCCTACTCCCCCCTTCAAGTCTGTCCTCTATTCCCGCACCCCCTTCCAACCCCCCCCCCCACTCCATCAAGCCTGTCCCCTACTCCCCCCTTCAAGTCTGTCCCCTACCCCCGCACCCCCTTCAAACCCCCCCACCCCACCCCATCAAGCCTGTCCCCTACTCCCCCCTTCAAGTCTGTCCTCTATTCCCGCACCCCCTTCAAACCCCCACCCCCACCCCATCAAGCCTGTCCCCTACTCCCCCCTTCAAGTCTGTCCCCTATTCCTAACCCCCCCTCAAGCCTGTCCCCTACTCCCGCACCCCCTTAATTAAGTCTCTGAGGTTCGAAGGTTCATTTATTACCAAGGTCCGATATATCAGAGTGGTTGAGGTATTGTCTTCAGAGCTGACCCACCCACCCAGGAAGGAGGAGGAGGAGGAGAAGTAGAAGTGAAACAATGAGGTGTCCTTTGTAAACGATGTATAGTACTGTACTGTAGTGTAGTGTGTGTGTGTGTGTGGTGAGTAGCAATTAACCAGCTCATCCCTTGTTAACACATTGGAGAGTCTGCTAACTACCTCCAAACTATATTATGCTACAGAACAGATAGATAGATAGATATTATGCTACACAACAGATAGATATATAGATATTATGCTACACAACAGATAGATAGATAGATATTATGCTACACAACAGATAGATAGATAGATATTATGCTACACAACAGATAGATAGATAGATATAATGCTACAGAACAGATAGATAGATAGATATTATGCTACAGAACAGATAGATAGATAGATAGATTCACCACTCGTGTCCTAAGAAACAGTCACATACATTCTACAGTCGTGTACATTACCATCAGAGGTTCATTACAATTACATAGTCTGTTTGTAGAGTTGTATTATTCACTTACAAACATATTATAATTATGGCTCCCGTGGAAACCCTACAGATGGTCTCATATCTTCATGTTCTTCTAAGAAACTCCATATTATAAAATGTGACGAGGCGGGTTGAGCTTGAGTGAGTTTCTGCCGAGTGGTTGTAAAGAATTGGTGCAATATTGTTTTATAACTGTGTTTCCTCTGCCAATTACGAATGGGAAGCCAATATGTGCCAGGGCGAATATTCGTATTGTCATTCTTTACTACACTGACAAATACAGTAAACAAAATTTGATCAGCTTACAATCTTCACTGACGATAAAAACATATGTGCATGTGGCAGTTGCAGAAATTGATATAACCTAAACCCCTTCACTGCCGTTATCAATTTTTGTTAATGTATTCTGACAGAAGTTTTACACAGGTGATAGGATGAAGGACAGGATGGTATGGCAACAGTTGTTAGTTAGGTCACAGGTGAGAAGAGGACAAGAAGTGGCAATACAAGAGTCTGGCTCCAATTCACTTCAGTCATTAACATTTATAGCTCTTACGGTTTCGGAATCTATACAGAAGAACATGCAAATAGTGTTGTCAACTAATAAATTTCCGAGTTTCGCGTCTATAAACCAATAAAAAAAATAAAAAATAAAACGCATCAGTGATTTACAGACATTCTAGAGCAGAGGAAAGTTGCAAGGCCTGTAGAGTACCATGACTATACCACCAGTACCAATACCAATACCACCACCAGTACTACCACTACCATTCACACCACCAATACTACCATCACCATCAACACCACCACCAGTACTACCACCACTACCATTCACACCAATACCAGTACCAAACCAATCCTCACCCCCATCACCAGTACCACCACCAGTACCCTCACTATACCAGTACCACTAGTCCGCCTCCTCCTCCCCAGGCAGTTAATTAGCCACGCGATACAACCATTACAGAGAGACGACCCAGTGCGTGTCATCCCTCCCTTGTTCACCCATCCAACACTCGACCCCATGTCTCTCAAGGTACAGGGAACAGCTTATCTATATATCCTTCACACACCACTCGACCCACAACACACAGTATCTATAGTATCTCTCTCACTTTATACACAGAACACACAACAGTATCTCTCTCTCTCACTTTTAAAACAGAATACAGTATCTATCTTTCTCATATTCAACACAAAACACACAGTATCTACAGTATCTCTCTCACTTTCAAAACAGAACACACAACAGTATCTATCTTTCTCACATTCAACACAGATCACATATTATCCATCTTTTTCACTTTCAAAAAAAAAAAAAAAAAACATTAATACCTATCTTTCTTACACTAATACAAAACACACAATATTTATCTTTCTCACACTCAACACACAACACATACGAGTAATAACTATCTTTCTCACACTCAGTAAAGAAGACATTATACAGAAATATCCCTCGTGTTGTAATGAGTGCATGTGTCAAAGAGAAAGGAAGGTAAAGTTGTGTAGTTCTGACATTTCTGGATATAAAGATCCCTCCTAACTATTCCAGGCAACAGGATACCATTAGTTTTGTTAAATGTGGCCCTGTTTTCTGGGATACTTTGGAGGAATCAAGGCACTGAAATGTACAAAAGTATACTCACTCTCCCTTTAATAATATCATACATTAAAACCCTCATTATTATATTTACTGAGTTTATCTATAGGTGTGTAATGTACAGAGAGGGATTACAGTAACATATATACATTACAGCCAACAGTACAGTACAGTACATTACACACACACACATAACACCCGTGGAAAAAAAACAAGGGATATATTATTACTGTTTTCCCAGAGTCATAATATTACAGTACAGTACAGGGTGTCTCAAAGGGCATGTGTGTCCCAGATATTTACGTGCAAGATTCGATGAGGTGTTTATTTTGCTGGCTGGCACACACACACACACACACACACACACACACACACACACACACACACACAAACACACACACCTTGAAACTAACTTCACGAACACTGTCTCCGTTTTATAGTGCGACTCGTGTTAATTAAGGGACCCTGTGTTGTAGTAAAAAAAATTGGAAGTTAGTGAGTCCTCCAAATATTGCCACGAAACACTACCTATATAGAAGGAGGTTGTTTCGTGGCATAGTCAGAAGGAATCCATTTTCACACACGATCACTTTTACATGTTTCAACTCTGACTGACATCCATTGCCCATAATCTATATAAATATAATATCGTGTATTAAACTATTATATTTTACAATTATATTATATTATATTATATTATATTATATTTTACCAAGGACCCTCAATATTCTACATGGAGGCATCGTACCAAACCAGTCACAAGTCATGGTCGTTATCGTCGCCGGGAATACGATATATGTTTCTCGTCTACATCAACCTGTCAGTAGTTAGTCATGGTCGTTATCGTCGCCGGGAATACGATTGATGTTTCTTGTCTACATCACCCTAATTAGACCAACGGATCGGGTCGGGGTTGTGAGGTCGTAAACATGCGCGTGTGTCGGGTTGGGAGTAATTGGTTGGCTGGGGTTTGTTTGTGGTGCAGCTACTGTATTGTATCCTATGACCAGCTTTCAGATTGTTAAGAAGGGGACCCACTAGTGATGTATGTATATTGTACAGTGGCCACAAAAGATATTGCGACAAATCTTTATAGAACTTTAACCATAGTAATATCCACAACTATGTGTAGGGACTATAAGCATGTATAACAGAAGGAAATATACATATCCTTCTGTAATACATATTTATAATCCCTACAAACAACTATGGACATTAATATATATATATATATAATGTTGTATCAATAGTTGTCGCAATATTTTTTTTGGCAACTGTACGGTCGTGATGTATCTTAGCAACTCCATCCAATCTCCCCCAATCATTACACAGTGTCCCAGTCTCTCCAATCCATCCATTCATACCCAATCTCCTTTAATCCATAGTATCCCAACAACCACATCGCCCCAGTCCCTCTCATTCATCCAATCCAATCCCCCTCAATCATACACGTCTCCCTAGTCCCTCTCATTCATCCATACCAATCCCCCTCAATCATACACGTCTCCCTAGTCCCTCCAATCCATTCATACCAATCCCCCTAATCATACACTGTACCCCAATGCCTCCAACCCAATCCCCCTCACTCCAACACGTCTCCCTAGTCCCTCCAATCCATCCCAATCTATCCAGTGTAAAACCAACTCTATCTACCCTGAGGGACTTGGACAACCAACGACGTGACCTTCACAATCGTCTCTGTCGCAGTGATGATGATGAGGAGGAGGGAAACACTCAACTCAGTAGCCAGCCTATTTATTATCTGTTTATTTATTTATTTACCTTCCTTCCTGTTTACCTACCATTCTATTTATTTATCTATCTATCAAACTTCCTTCCTATCTCTCTATCTATCTTCCTTCCTTCCTATATTCCAACTTGTCTACATCTCTACTTACATACCTACCTACCCATCTTCTTTCCTATCTACCTACCTTCCTTCTTCCCTCCCTCCTTCCCTCCCTTCCTACCTACCTACCTTCCTTCTTCCCTCTCTCCCTCTCTCCTTCCCTCCCTTCCTACCTACCTACCTTCCTTCTTCCCTCTCTCCCTACTTACCTATCTTCTACCTACCTACACTCTCGAGCATCACGTAAAATTGAAAAGAAAAAAATATTCTAAAGAAACTCTGGCAGGCCCACATACAGTATCTCTACAGCTGAGATGTTTGACCCACATAACAAATTTCATCCAGCTATTCAAAGCCTATAATTATAACTTGAATATACCACTTAATTATGACACAGTACAGTATATAATATTATACAGTATATGCACAAACTTTTATGTAATTATGTAGAGTAAGACATTTTATTCATTATCTTCTACACATACAAGCATAACTTATACATTATTTTATGCACAAAAAAACGTAGGATATTTTTCACATACATACACATACATCCATATCATTATTATTTACACAGAGTATCATTTTTCTCCCTTATATTATGGAAAGTAAGTACGTTCTTTTTTTGACATTTTCTGAGTTTTTCGTGTTTCAGTTTTGAACGAATTTTTGAAAACCTATAGATTCCTCCAGCCTCTACAAGTTAACATAATATTTCCTTCGTCAGTGTAAGAGTCGGGGAGTTCAATTGGTGAAGCAAAATTTGGAGAAGTTAATTAGCAGCTTCAAAAATGGCCCACGAGTTGATCTTGATACAGGAACATAAATACAAAATATATATATATAAAGGGGAAAGGGTAAACACACACACACACACACACACAAAACATTAACACTTGCCGATGAGTTAATCTTGATACAGGAACATAAAAAAAAATATACATAAAGGGTAAGGAGTAACACACACACACACACACACACACACACACACACACACACACACACACACACATCATCAACACTTCTCACCTTTTGGCCTGTTGAGCTTGCCCTCCACTTCGAAATATTTGCTATCCAGCTTATCAAACGTAATCAATGTAAAGTTCAAAAAGTCCCAGACAGTACGCAATGTGGGTTTTCTTTTTCTCTATTTAACACCACAATCACACACAGTATCTTCAGGTCTCTAGTCTTCAGGTATCACTTAAGTCTTCAGGTCTCACAGGTCTTCAGGTTATCACTTGGTTCCCCATGGTGTACCTGTTAGTTTAGTTTTTTTTTTTTTTTTTTTTCAATTTATATATTTAGTGTCAGAATGATTTTTTTTTTTTTCTATAATGTTCTGACTGTCGTGAAAATGTTGTTGTTGTTGTAATTAGTGAAACTGGAAATATATTAGTCAAATCTGAAAACGTTCTATCATCAATTATTTGACGAATGATTTTCTCAGGATATTGGAAATGTTTTGATCAATATATGTGTTGTGGTGGAAATGTTGTAAAAAAAAAAAAATACTCCCCTCTTACTAGATGTTAAATACCTAAACAAAAAATTAACGCATTCTTGACCAATCAATAACAGTTTTTTGTTGTTGTTGTTGTTTTTTAACTGTAACTACTGTTGTAAGAAAAAAAAATACTCCCCTCTTGGTAGATGTTAAATACCTAAATAAAAAACAAATTAACGCATTTTTGACCAATCAATAACATATTTTTTTTTTAAATCTGTAACTACAAGCAAGTTCTTCACACAGTTCAAAGTCGACGTCACTATATATATGATATTATTTACAATCTGATGCAAAAGTTATGATCGTTTTCATTATAGTGATTGGTTAACTTTATAAGCAAACTTGTCACTCTACACTCAGACACCTAAACTATTAAACACTCACTTATTGACTGATTGACTGACTGACTGACTGACTGAGGCGACGGAACATCCTACAGTCTGAATACAGTTTATGCAAATGTGAACTGTCATGAGATTGAATAAAAAAAAGTGCTCTTGTGTGCTTCATTATGGGACTGTGAGTATACGTGTGTGTGTGTGTGTGTGTGTGTGTGTGTGTGTGTGTGTGTGTGTGTGTGTATCATTAAAGAACACACTCAACTCCTCCTTTATAATAATCTTCTCAACTCCTCGACACACACATATATAATTATACTGTATTATCTTCCCAACTCTTCCTTCCCCCTAGAGTCCCGTTGAACAAGTAGTACCAGAAGCAGCAACAAGGGGGATGATACTAGCAAGGGATGGCAGAGCAACAGCAACACTGACTGGGTGATGGTGGTGGTTTAGCGTTGAGTCTGTTGTCCTCATAATCTCACTTCCGTTCACGCCCCCCTCCACACACACACACGCACACACACACTTACTGATTGAAGGGGGGCGTTGGTGGAGCGAGCATACATACATACATACACACACATACACACACACTGAAAAGGCATTAGTAAATATATATAATCTTTCTGTACTTAATACACACACACATACACACTCACACACATACACACACATAAACACTCTAACACACACACACACACACTAAAAAGGCATTGGTAAATATATATAATCTTTCTGTACTTAATACACACACACACAGAAAAAGTAATTACATAAATATTTATCACCGTGGTAACACAAATAAAAAAAAAACAGCCACAGCCTCTTTACGCAACACAAACCTCCAAGTACATACACTGATCAACACATTATATACTCAACCCCCAAATGACAACAACAAATATACCCTCGTGCAGTACAAAAAAAAAAAAGCAACTAACTTTCTTAATTAATCTATTGATCCATAATATTAGTTTCAGGGAGAGATTGGGAGAGGTTGGTAGAGGAGGTGTAGCATCCTTTTATAACCTCACGTCAGTGGGGTACATACAATACATACATACATACATACATACAATACATACACACATACATGGACCTGTAGCATGACCTATATAACTCCACACAACTCATTTCTACCATTTCAATCAACCTTCAGACACACAGACACACAGACAGGCATGAAGGAAGGGGCTGGGACAAGGATAAGGGAGGGGACTCATGAAGGAGGGGTGTCGGGGGCAAGAGGGAGAGAGGGGGGCAAGGGG
>JAWZYT010006713.1:0-18824 GCA_034508575.1 Petrolisthes manimaculis
ACCACCACTACCACCACCATCAACTCTATTCTGTCACCCGCCACACCAATTCACACATAATATACATACACCGCTACACCAGCTGTCTGTATGTCTGTCATTCACACCACATCATACATACCACACCACGGAAGAAAGCAAAGGGGAGAGGCGTGTGTAGCGTAGTGGAAGTGTGTGTGTGTGTGTGTGTGTGTGTGTGTGTGTGTGTGTGTGTGTGTGTAGTGGTGGGCAGGGGAAGGGAAGGAAGGGGATGGAGTGGAGGGGTGTGGGAAGGGGAGAGGAAGGAAGGGGATGGAGTGTGTGTGTGTGTGTGTGTGTGTGTGTGTGTGTGTGTGTGTGTGTGTGTGTGTGTGTGTGTGTGTGTGTGTGTGTGTGTAGTGGTGGGCAGGGGAGGGGAAGGAAGGGGATCGATGGAGTGTTGGAGGTAGAAATGACAAAAGGTAAGCAGTAGGGTAGAGATGATTGAATTAGGTTACACTTCATCGCCGCATGACAGAACACACACACACACACACACACACATACACACACACACACACACACACACACACACATATAACCCCTTACCAACACTATATATGTCCCTGCCTTCCTACCAACCACCACCACCACTTGATTCTCCTTCACCAAACCAATATCGTCTAACTATAACTGACTGATTATTGGAGGGGATAAAGCACATGTAAGTAGGTAGGTAGGTAGGTAGGTAGGTAGGTAGGTAGGTAGGTAGGTAGGTAGGTAGGTAGGTAGGTAGGTAGGTAGGTATGGGTATGTACATGAAGGTAATATATAGCTCCATGGGTATGTAAGTAGGTAGGTAGGTAGGTGGGTAGGTAGGTAGGTAGGTACTGGCGTATAATATCTTCACACCTCATTGACACTCACCTATAGCCTACCCTCTACTCAAGTCACTCAAACCGATACGTTTAGTGGGACAGACATGAGTTTTTTTTCTGATCCTGAATAAAATAACGTTTCCAGTAACAATTTTTTTTTTTTTTAGTATTTCTTTCTTAGCTGGTGGTACAAGGCATTTAATTAAGGGGGTGCGGGAATAGGGGGACAAGTCTGTTCCCCTATTCCCGCACCCCCTAGTCCCCCCGAAGCCTAGTCCCCTACTCCCGCACCCCCTTAATATACACCCCTACCCCCCTTTCCTCCCCTGAAGAATATGGAGTAACTGATTCCTCCATGTTCCTCCACTTGCAAAAATTTTCCTTTCCTATTTGCTAACTCCTAGTGATCGTGTATGAGAATTATTGGAGGCTTCTGATTCCTCCTGATTATACCTCGAAACACAACACGCTCCTGCCCTATAGGTGTGTGTGTGTGTGTGTGTGTGTGTTTCGTGGCAATATCTGAAGGACTCATTTACCTCCAATTTTCTGACTACATCAAAGAGTCCATAATTAATCAGTCGTCTCTCCTCGCTTTCAAAAAAAATTATCCATATTATTTTCTACCATAATTTCCCATCACTCATATTCCCTCTATCAACATGTTTAGTCTCCAAGTTTCCTCTCAGCCTATACAGTATATAGTTACATATTCTTATTCTCTGCTTTTTTACCCATTCCATGCATTCCCTCTCCCTGTATATAATCATTCACTTATTTTTTGTTACCGGTACATATTTCACATCATGTTTTTAATCTTCTTCTTCTTTATTAAACACCTACGACCCCTTCAAAATCACTACTACTAAATCACTACTACTATATACACTACTACTATATACTATCACCTTTTTTCTGGCGCTATAGGACCTCGATGTTGCGGCGCCTAATATCCATCAATCAAAAACATTACTACTATATACACTACTACTATATAACACCACTAAGCTATCATAATCAAAGGCATAAATAAAGAGAGAGGGAAAGAGAGGGTTAGAAGAGAAGGCATATAATTATAGATGTATGAATATGAATAAAAGAAATGTGACCGAGTTTATATAAGTACAGTACATGTAGGAAGTTAGGATTTGTTATGTTTATAGATTGGTTATTCACTTATGCTTAAAGACAGAAAAGGAGAGAACGCATAAGAGAGAGAGAGAGAGAGAGAGAGAGAGAGAGAGAGAGAGAGAGAGAGAGAGAGAGAGAGAGAGAGAGAGAGAGAGAGAGAGAGAGAGAGAGAAAGTGTGTGTGTGTACTACAATTAACCCTTCCTCTCTTTCCTTCTATCACTATACACTAATTATTCTCTCTCTATCATCTCTTCTCATTCCCTCCATCCATCTCTTGAGTCCTCCCCCCCCCCCCCTCTCTCTCTCTCTCTCTCTCTCTCTCTCTCCCCTATTACCTTTCCCTCCATTATTAAGCTATACCCTCCTTTCCTCCTCCTCATCCTCCTCTTCTTCCTACTCCATCTTCTCTCTTCCCTCTTTC
Organism: Petrolisthes manimaculis; assembly: GCA_034508575.1. NCBI lineage: Eukaryota > Metazoa > Arthropoda > Malacostraca > Decapoda > Porcellanidae > Petrolisthes > Petrolisthes manimaculis. The sequence goes on from JAWZYT010006713.1 coordinate 2,391, forward strand.
TCTTCCCTCTACTCATCCTTTCCCTTTCTATATTATTCTCTTGTCCTTTGCATTCCTTTGTATTCCACCCCTCTTATCTCTTTCTCTCTCTCCCCTCTGCTCTCTACTACCTCCCCCCCACCCCCCAACACACAAGAGGAGGGGAATGGAGAAGGGGAGTACATTAGAGGAGTAGGGGGGTGGTGGGGGGAGGGGAGGAGAAGGAGGGGAGGGGGGGTCTGAGCGGGTACTGTACTTACCAACCCCTCTCCCCCTCCCCCCCAAACCCCCCTCTTCCCACTACCACCACCACCACCACACTTTCCCTTCCATACCCCCCTCCTCCCCCAACCCCCTCCCCCCCCTCCCCTACCCTACTAGAGAGGGATTAAGGTAGGATTACAGACTAATATATACCTCACACACCGGCCTGTCCCTTCCTACCACACTATACCACTTCACACACACACACACACACACACACACACACACACACTAACATTCTTATACATCATTACCACACTACAGTAACCAATCCTATATATATAACATTACCACTCCTATTATTATTATTATTATTATTATTATTATTATATATTCCACTTTATACCATTACACACACACACACAAACATTCTTACAGCCTACATACAATATTATCACACTAACCAATAATTATCACTAACATTATCACTAAACACCCAACACACTTTCCTCTTTCTAACACACACACACACACACACACACAAGCACTACAAGTCTAAAACATTTATATATATCTGTATACATCACATAGGCCTAGGCATACACCACAACAAGTTATATTACAAGCCAACCTATTTTTTTTTTTATATAATATATAGTACAGCTAAACTTCAAATATATAGCTCCCAGTCGAAGCTAATAATTTAACACCTATTTATTATTGTTATCATTTTCTCGGGTATAAATAATTATTGTACCGACTATTTTTTTATACCACATTAATTAACTTTCTCGGCTTCTTCTTCTTCTTCTTCTTGGGTAAATATAATAGGCTACCGTATATACCTATAATATATAATGAACTCCGAGACAAACTTCACAGCATTATAGAACAACTGGATAATCAAATCATCTTCAAATTATATATTATAAAAACACGATAATATAATAAAAAAAAAGTATAATATAATATAAACACTAATATAAAAACTATAGTATGTACGCGATATAATTATGGTATAAAAGTACGCATAGACAATAATAATAATAATAGCCTAATAATAATAATAATAATAATAATAATAATAATAATAATAGCCTAATAATTTCACGTATATAAGTAACCTAACCTCACTTTTTTTTTTGTATGTGTATTATTCCGCTGACATACAGACAAACAAACCAAGATAATCGATAATCTCCCACAGGTTATAATTACTGTATAGGGTAATAGGCCTACACATCCAAACAATCAGATTCTTCCTCATTTATATACAGTACACTATACATAAATATAGATAAAGTACCGTAAGCTATGGAATAAAACCTTCACTATACTGTACTGTATGTCTCTATATAACAACACCCATCATCTATCTATTGTTATTATTATTATTATTATTATTGTTGTTATTATTGTTGTTATTGTTATTGTTATTGTTGTTATTATTGTTGTTATTGTTATTGTTATTATTGTTGTTGTTATTATTATTATTATTATTATAGGCTATACACGATAATTATTGATTGAACGTAAATATATGCTAACTTAACCAGGAAGTCGAGTTGCCGTGTGTGTGTGTGTGTGTGTGTGTGTGTGTGTGTGTGTGTGTGTGTGTGTGTGTGTGTGTGTGTGTGTGTGTGTGTGTGTGTGTGTACAGAATAATCTTATGTTATAGTACTCACATTATTATTATTATTATTATTATTATTATTATTATTATTATTATTTTTATCATTATTATTATTATTATCGTTGTTGTAATTATATTTTCATTAAACTATCATATAGGTGAGGTAAAGTAACATTATTCAATATTAAATCAGTTAATCTATTTTGATATATTACGGTACCTAAATACATAATATGATAATAAGTTATAGCGTTATCATTATCATACATTTAATTACGCGAATAATAAATTAATACCGGTAAGTATTATCTGGCTAGTATTTTGGTGAAACTGGGAAGCCTAAGCGACAATGTTAAAATTAATTCCCTACTACTCCGTTATCGATAATAATAATAATAATAATAATAATAATAATAATAATAATAATAATAATAATAATAATAAAAACAATAATAATAATAAAAACAATAATAATAATAATAAAACATAAAAATAACAATAATAACAATAATAATAATGAAACCATAACAACAATAACAATAATAACAATAATAATAATAAAACCATAATAATAATAATAATAATAATAATAACAATATTAATAATAATAATAATAATAATAATAATAATAATAATAATAATAATACACCCCCCAATTTACTTTGTTATAATTTCCGTATACCCTTTTCCAAGTGTCGTATTACAGTTTAATTAAGAAATACGGGCGGCGAGGCGTATTCCGTCACTGTGAGTACCATAACATAACATTACTTTATCCATAATAATAATAATAATAATAATAATAATAATAATAATAATAATGTGAGTATCATAACATTACATTATTCTGTACACACATGCATAACACATAGGCTATTTAATCATCTAAACATCACGAAAAATACTTATAATAATATACGAAGAAAACAGGAAAATAATCTTAATTTAAAGTTTGGGAAAGTATCGTATAAGAAAATAGGAAGATTGTCTTAATTTAAATATTGAAAAAGTATCGTATATTTATAAAAAAAACGAAGAAGAAAAGAAACATAGCGGTAATCTTAATTCATATATTGAAAAAGTATCGTATAATTGTGAGAAAATAGGAAAATAATTTTAATTTAAATATATTGGGAAAGTATCGTATAAATATCTATGTATTTATTGGTTAAGTCAGACCGTGATGGAAGAGTAAACAACAACAACAAAACAACAACAAAAATTACGGTATTGGAAGTGAGATAGGAGACCAATATTATTATTACTGGTGTGTAAACTGGGTAAAAAAAATTTAATTGGAATGACAAGGAAAAAAAAAAAAAAAATACGACTTGAAAAAAAAAAAAAAATCGAGAGGAAATAGGAAGAAAAAAAATTAGCATAGAAAAATAAAGACTGATAAATAAAACTTTTCATAGATTGAATGAAAGGGATAATTACCATAAAATAATATAGTACTTTTCTGGATCGGGGGGAATGAAAAAAAAAAATGATAGATCTCTCTGTGTATAATGTAAACAAGAGAAAGAGAAATGAGAACTATACATATATAATGGAAAATAATTATAAGGAAATAGAAAAAAAAACAAAGAGAAAATTTGCAGGGTGAAGGAAAATATTTGTTAAGAATGATTTTTTACGATTTATTACCACAATGAGAAACCCTGCATAAGAGAGCTAGCTATTGGTTAATCATTCCTGAAAGGTATAGTCCCAAATTTTAAAGATTAGCCTAATTCGTTTAGGCCTACATCTACATCATCTAACTATTTATTAACTTGGTAAGGTTTTGAAATTATTAAGGTCAACTAAAGGTTTTGAAATAAGGTCAACTAAACATTCTCATTACAAAATAGAACAAGGGATATATTTTTTAGTTAAGTTATGCCCCGTAAATTTAATTATTTTGGTCGGCGAATTAGAGGCAACTTATGTCATCATATATATATATTTCCCTCTAACTATAACCTATATATATACCGGTATTATATGTGCCACAAAACAAACAAACGCCTTCAGTATAAAATTATAGGATATATATTATACGAGTTTAACATTACACCTTACCAAACCAAAACTCGTAAAAGTGTTGCTCGTGGTTTCCGGTACAATAATTATACGAGTTCTAAAAAGTTCCAACACTCAGTTCTTTCATTTGGTTTGTGTTGTTGTTGTTCCGTCAAAATGTTGTTGTTGTTGTTGTAGTTGTTTACGTGTGACAAATCTACCATCGGCGATATGGGTTTTTCTCTTTATCTTCTTTTTTTTTATTATTATGAGGTGAATGAGGAACTGAGTTTATTTATTAACATGCATGATGAGTGTACTAAAATCGGGAATAACAACAAATGCCAAGAGAGATTAATATTTATGAACGAACTTTAATCACGTGACTATTTATATATATAATTTCACAAACCCCGCAGCGTTAACGGAGAAACAACAATACTGTATAATTATATGCTAAAACCAGGAATATTATAATAATAATGAACTTTTGCCCATGACTGCTGTGTGGAAATTTCTTCCTGCAAACCCCGACGCTTCGTAAAGACTATAGAGTAAGTATATAGGCTATAGTCTGGTCCCTTTACTCCCTCCTAATAGCCTAAATTCCCTCTACGTAGTAACACCACCAACACATCAATGATCACCAAAGTTATACACACATACAGTAATTTAATTTCCTGTTGGCTCCACTCTCTCTCTCTCTCTCTCTCTCTCTCTCTCTCTCTCTCTCTCTCTCTCTCTCTCTCTAGCCTTTGTGGGTAAGGAAAGAGGAGGGGACAGAGAGGGGTGAATACAATTAACCAGGAAATCTCTACTGTTCGTATATTCTTCCATGCAGAGGGTGTGAAATTATTATGATGATGATGATAATGATGTGTGTATGTAATATTGTGTATGAAGATAGAAATGATCACAAAATACCGTGCAGATAATAATATAGTTTAATAATATAGTTTAAGTTCTATTTCGTCATTCTGTTGTTTGGAGGAAAATACTGTATAGTTTCCAATTTTCCGACTATACATTTTAGGTCTCATTATCATCACACAGAGAGAGAGAGAGAGAGAGAGAGAGAGAGAGAGAGAGAGAGAGAGAGAGAGAGAGAGAGAGAGAGAGAGAGAGAGAGAGAGAGTAATAACAACCCCGTGGAGTCTGCAGTCTTCCCTTCTCGGGCCAAACTTTGATTAAGATTCGGGCAAGGATGGTTCGTGATTGCACTCACAACACACACACACACACACACACACACACACAACCACCATGTATGCAGGTTGCCGACCCACCCAACAACCGACCGACAGACTAACCGACCCGACCACACTACCGATCAACCCAAACAACCGACAAAACCAATACCATAACCAAAAACTCAATCCATCAACCAACCAACCAACCACCTTAAAAGTTAACTATACCTAATACTGTACCTAGTTTACCTATATACTTATATCTAGTTTACCTATATACTTATATCTAGTTTACCTATATTTACCTATACTTCTCTACTACCTATATACCTACTTCTCTACTAAGACTACCGAAAACAACAACAACAACAACAACAACTAGACATACTACCATTTTATCAACCAACCAACCACCAAACCAAAGCTAATTTTCTGCCACTTTTACCCTGACGAAAAGAAAGAACAGAATAAAAATAAAAATGCACCACTTCCCTCCTATAAAAGTCGTATAATATTATATAGGCAACTACAAACAAAAATAAATTCCATTCCAACTATAATATATCACAAGACTATTAATTTTTTTTTATTGATCGTGATTGTACAACAACCCAATAACTCCCTCTCTTCCTTCCTCCCTTCCATCTCCCTCTTTCTTTCCATTCCCCATTCCCCTCTCGATTCCTTCCTCCCTTCCATCTCCCTCTTTCCTTCCATTTCCCTCTCGATATCTTCCTCCCTTCCATCTCCCTCTTTCCTTCCATTCCCCATTTCCCTCTCGGTTCCTCCCTCCCTCTTTCCATTCCCCATTCCCCTGCTAACTGGACCGGGATATCATTATTTTACCGCGAATGACGTAATAATGGGGTGTTAATGAGTTGGGAAATGAGGGCACGGGAAGGAGGAGATGAGTGCCCGCCTCCCCTCCCCTACACCCGGGAAATTGGAAGGAAAATTCAGTCGGAAGTGTCGAGATCAAGTGAGGGAGATGATTTTTCCAGGGGGAGGTAATTGGGACGCCTTTGTGCCTCGCTGCATGGGTAGACAGTCCTCTCTATATACCTTCTCTCTATCTAATATACATTCTCTCTATCTAATATACCTTCTCTCTATCTATATACCTTCTCTCTATCTATATACCTTCTCTCTATCTATATACCTTCTCTCTATCTATATACCTTCTCTCTATCTATATACCTTCTCTCTATCTATATACCTTCTCTCTATCTATATACCTTCTCTCTATCTATACCTTGTGACTTTAGCCTCACCTATATACTATACTCTAATTTTATTTTTTCTTGGCTTTCTTTATCTGAGCAAAACCTGATCTGCTGTTAGTGCTATCCTTCCTAATCTATAATTAATCAAACCTATTCTCTTATCTAACTTGGTCTAATCTAATCTAACCTGGTGGTATCCTTCCTAATCTCTAATTAATCAAACCTATACTCTTATTCTAATCTGACATTACCTAATCTATTCTGAGCAATCCTAACTGACCTACTTTATCCTAACCTAATCAAACCTATTTTTATCTAACTTGAATTAATCTAATCTATTCTGAGCCAACCTGACCTACTTTATCCTTGCCTAATCAAACAAACCAAATCGAATAGACCTTGACCTAACTTTAGCTTTATTTGAACAAGCCTGACCTAATTTATCCTAAACCTAATCAAATAAAACTTGACCTAACCTGGCTTCAGCTGAGTAAACCTAACCTAACCTAACCTAACCTAACCTAACCTAATCTAACCTAACCTAATCTAACCTAACCAAACCTAACCTAACCAAACCTAACCTAACCTAACCAAACCAAACCTAATCTATTTTATTATAACAGTACCGAACTTGACCCCGATTATCCCAACATGACCTAATAATAATAGATTAAGGATATAATTTATAGAACAGTGTAAGTAAATCTGGAGCAAATGATTCCTCCAAACTATATTCAGCAACAGAACAACACCATTATTTTTATTTTGTTCTTGTGGTCCTGTTTCTTGGCAATATATATAATTATCATTATTATATACTTTGGAGGAATCAAAGCACTCCAATATATACCAAAAGTGTGTTAACCCCCTCATTCTAAAATTATCATCATTTGACTTCATCTTACCTTTATAATCTTACCGAATATAACTTTACATAAATAAACATTAGGTTGTTATCAAATTGGCAAAGTTTTTAGATTCAGTTAATTAAATTATGAAACTCTCGGTGTTTATATTTAATCATGTTGGTTATCAAGTTAATAGTTTGTTTACGATACTTTTATTGTTTATAATGTCTCGTTGGGAAAAAGTGGTTCTATTTAGTTATTGTTTGTTATAATGATATTGACGTCCGTATTTTTCAATTTTCTTGCATCGTATAATTTGATACTTAAAATTTGTTTTGCTTTATTTTTTTATTTACTTCGTCGTTTCATTATTTAATTATAGATATATTTTTGTATTGTTTCTTGTGTCATCCTTTTTAACTATAATTTACTAGTTAAATATATTGACACCCCATACTATGTCACACATATATATAGTTTTATTACATCAATTTTATGAACTAAAATTACAAAAAAAAAAAAAAATACAATCAACGTTGCGTCGACTGTAACAATAGTATACATAATTAAATATACTTTACATAATTAATATACTTTTTCGTTTTCAGGATACGGATATTGAGGTTTATTCTATACACGCCGGGACTAGGATATACATGTAAAATTATGAAAAACAAAACTGCTAAGGTTAAAATAAAACATATACCGGTATACATATATAACGCAGACGACTTGTGTATAACTTGTGTACTATACAAATAAGTTAAGTTCCTTTATTAGGATGTTCATAATATAGCATTGATTAGTTTGGAGTATTTATTTTCTCCAAAGTATTTCAAGAAACAAAATGCCTTCCATAAAGTTGATTCGGTCCGTTTCATCGCATATTTTGAAGGAATTATCAGCCTTGGAAATACCAAATGTATAATATTTTTCACTCTTTAAATGTCAAAATGTGCCGCGTTATTTACATCCCGCCGTCCTGTCATGATTCCTATACGGTAAACAATATTTCTCTGTAAACAATATTTCTGTAAACAATATTTCTTGGGGTGCAGTTGATGACAAAATTGAGCCGTATGTAAATTCAATACGGTAATAATATAATAATAATCTAACGTAAATTGTAACTTAATACTCTATAATAATATACCCGTTACTTTAAATAGATTAATATTTCTTCTTGTATTTGTAAATAAAGAGAACAATAAACCAAACAGAGTCAACAGCAAATATATTCTCTCTCTCTCTCTCTCTCTCTCTCTCTCTCTCTCTCTCTCTCTCTCTCTCTTTGACACACACGACGCTCCGGTTTCAACTTCACCTCACATGATATTCCCTCCCTCCCTCCCTGTACTTCCTTCCTTCCTTCCTTCACACCCTATACCAGACATTCTCCCAATCACCTTCACTTTTGTCACACCCCTGCCACCCTCATCTATCATATTCTCTCTCTCTCTCTTTCTCGCTTTCTCTCATCATTCTACACTCCCTCACCTACCTAATCACACCACTCTCTCTCTCTCTCTCTCTCTCTCTCTCACAGCTGCTTACTACCAGACTGCCCTGCAATTCTCTCTCTCTCTCTCTCTCTCTCTCTCTCTCTCTCTCTCTTAACCATGTAGTATACCACTGGATAATACTGTGATATTTATACGATATTTTCTTGTACATCACATGCAGTAGACACTTCGATGCCGTTCCAGTAATGTGTGTGTGTGTGTGTGTGTGTGATCATAAACAGACTGAATTATGGCATAAGGTACACACACAGCGACATGACATAACTAAGGTACACAGACTGAGGTAGGACACACACACACACACACACACACACACACACACACACACACACAGACTACATGGGTCAGTGAATATGGTGGTCCTACCCAGACTGACATATGGTATACACTGCTGAGAGCGACAGAACATATGGTACACAGACTGAGGTAAGGAATATGGTACCGTACACAGACTGAGGTAAGGAATATGGTACCGTACACAGACTGAGGTAAGGAATGTATATGGTACCCAGACATTGACAAGGTACAGTAGGTTATAAGGTGCAGTACACAGTAACACAGTGAAGTAAAGCGTGGTGGTGGTGGTGGTGGTGGTGGTAGTTTCTGACTCAACATTGACCAACGGTAAACACAGTGTGTGGTAAACCAAGGCCTTTTGGTAAACTGATGGAGGGATAAACACAACGTTAGAGTGTAGTACAAAACGACACCTCGTCACCACAAACAAACAAACAAACACTGCTGACGAAGAATATCACCTCCACAACACACACACACACAGTCTCACCTGCGGTATGTGGATCGGTCAGTGGAAGTTGCGGCACGGTCTGTTCCTGCGGCTGCGGTCGACCCAGGATGTCCTCGATAGTGTAGAGACGTGCGGTGCGGCCAGGCGGCGGCCCCGTCGTCGGCGACAACTGCGTGTCCACCTGCGGCAGTGGCGGCGGGGTTCGCTGAGGGTCCTGCGGTAGTAGTGGTGGTGGCGGCGGCGGCGGCGTGACGGACTTTAGGGAACGTTCCATCATGGCGGCACAATGTCTACTGTAGTGTAATGTCCTTCACAACAACAACAACACTCACCTCCTCACAGTCAGCCTTCACCTCGCGACTGGCCTGGCGCTCATCTCCTTATTTCGTTTATACCGGCACCCGGGACCCCTAATCATTTCAACACTATTTACACGAACAATGCATACACACCTAATCCCCCGTGGTGTTGACCAATGAGAGAGCGGGTCGCGGCGACACAGACCAATCAGCGCCCAGGACTGCCTGTGGTATTGGGATAATTCGCGGTTGGATAATAGTGACTCGTGGAAGGTGGCGGAGGAACAATGTTTACACGAGATGCAGCCTTTACTCATCTATAGTCCTTCATTACCATCATCAACCCATCACACCAGGGAATGAAAACACCAACATCTGAACACAGGCAAGTATGACAAGGACCCCACCTCTTCCGGAATAGGTGCTGGAAACTGTAAAATCGTCTGGTGAGCGGCGGCATCGGGAAGGGAGAAGAGAGAGAGAGCGGCGAGGAATCTGAGAACGCTGATTGGTTAGCGGAGAATACACGGAAGGTTGGCCAAATCCCAGGCTCTAATGGATGCTTGTCTCGGTAATAATGAGCATCTCTCTCCATTGTCGGGGCTCGAGTGAACACCAACCACACCACCCTATATGTATATATGTATGTATGTATGTACACTTCCCGAGCACAAGCCAAGCCACTCAGCCACCCTGCCCTGCCCTGCCCTGCCCTTCCCTTGCCCTGCCTTGCCCTTCCTTCCATCGTCTTATAACCCCATCCAAAGGCTTTTTAATCTGGTTAGGACTAATCGAAGGCCTCGTTCGTCCTAGACACGCCGTTTAATTTCGGGGATGTCGGGGGAGAATTTTTTGGAGAGAGAGAGAGAGAGAGAGAGAGAGAGAGAGAGAGAGAGAGAGAGAGAGAGAGAGAGAGAGAGAGAGAGAGAGAGAGAGAGAGAGGAGGGGGGGATGGAGTGGAGAAGGAAGAATAGATGGAGAAGAGGGGATGGAGTGGAGAAGGGAGAAAAGATGAAGGGAAGAGGGGATGGAGTGGGAAGGAAGAAAAGATGGAGAAGAGGGGATGGAGTGGGAAGGAAGAAAAGATGAAGAGAAGAGGGAAGGGAGATTAGGAGTTCTCTTATTATTTGTATCTTATTATGTGAATGAGTCTTGGAGGGAGAAGGAGGAGGAGGAAGTAAAAGAAGAAATATAGGAAACAACATAAAAAGATAGATAAACAGAGACAAATAGACATACAGACAGAAACTAAAAACAAGGAGGAAAGAAAAACACATACAGATATAAACACACACACACACACACACAAACCAGACACATAAATAAACAGACCGAGATAAAGAGAAGAAAAACACTATAAAAACTAAAGCACACCCGGGCCACCCATGAACTTTTGAGGGGAGGGGGAGAGAAGGGGGGGGGGGGGGTCAGGGAGGATTGGGAGAGGGGGTGAGGGAAGATTGGGAGAGGGAGTGAGGGAAGATTGGGAGAGGGGGTGAGGGAAGATTGGGAGAGGGAGTGAGGGAAGATTGGGAGAGGGGGTGAGGGAAGATTGGGAGAGGGGGTGAGGGAAGATTGAGAGAGGGGGTGAGGGAAGATTGGGAGAGGGGGTGAGGGAAGATTGAGAGAGGGGGTCAATGATGGGAGAGGGGGGACAAGGATGGGAGATGGGAGAGAGGGGGGATAGGGAGGGGAGGAGATCAGGGATGGGATAAAATGAGGAAGGATGAACTGGGATGAAGCAAAGATGGGATTGGGTGAGGAAGGAGGGACTGCAGGGATGGGATTGGGTAGAGGGATGGAGTGAGCGAAGACGGAGTATCGTAGAGGGAAGGCGGATTGCATAGAATAAGGGAGGGAAGGGAGGGAGGGAAGGGAGGGAAGGAGGGAGGTAGGGTAAGGGAGAGGGAAGGAGGGAGGTAGGGTAAGGGAGAGGGAGGAAGGGAAGGAGGGAAAGGGAAGGAGAGGTAGGGATGGGTGTAGATAAGGGAGGATTGGTGGTAGGGTAAGGGAGGACGGGACGGAGGGAAGGGAGGGGGAAGTAGGGAAAGGGAGGGGGAGGTACGGAGGGAATGGAGGGGGAGGTACGGAGGGTAAGGGAGGGAAAGGAGGGAGGGAGGGGGGTAAGGGAGGGAGGAGAGAGGTAGGGAGTGGGGGTAGGGAAGCTGTGTGTATTCCGTGCTAATAAAGTTTCTCGCCTGGTTGCCACTAAGCTCTATTTACCCTCCCTGGCTCCGAACCAACCAACCCAAAATCGACCTTATGTCCTTCTTCCCTGGCCCCGAACCAACCAACCTAAAATCGACCTTATGTCCCTCTTGCCTGGACCCAAACCAACCAACCCAAAATCGACCTTATGTCCCTCTTGCCGGCGCGGGACTCACTGCTACCATGGATATTATTATGTAGTTTAAGTAAGTTTTCTGAGTAATTATATATATGACCTTTGATACATAATACACATTTTTTAGCATATATACATTCCATTCACTATTGTTGTTTTTGTTGTTGTTGTTGTTACTAATAGTGATAATAATACACATATTCCCTTTCCAAGATGTATATATATAATTTTTGGTAGATACTATTGTTATTTTTATAATTATCAGTGAAAAAAATGCTACCATTCGCTTTCTTTCTATAAGTCATAATTATAACCTTAAGTAGATGATTATAGATTTAGCGAACATTCCGGTGTGTGTTTGTAAGAAGTTGCATAATTGGAAGTTGCATAATTGTATCTGTAGCCGACTCGGGTTGTGTAAAACTGAGGTGAAGAAAAAGCTAGTCATTATAGACAAATATTTCACTTGAGGTTTTAAAATCATAATCTTTCTCCTTCCTTCAGTAAACGTGTAAGGAATTTTTTTTAACCTTAGGACGGAGAACGGTGAAGGGACTGACTGACTGACTGAGGAACAATTAAGGTGGTATAGTATACTTTTGGTACATTGGAGTGTCTTGATTCCTCCAAAGTATACCAGAAAACAGGACCAGATGAACACAAATAACAGTGGCCTGTTGCTTGGAATAGTTTGGAGGAATCAGTTGCTCCAGATTTACCAACACTATACTCTCCCCTTCAAGTAGTGGTATGATAAATTAAGGGTTAGTTAGTGATTTAATGGTTAATAAGTGCAGGGGAGTACAGTGTTGGTCAATCTGGAGTAATTGATTCCTCCAAACTATTCCAAGCAACAGAATTCCCATTACTTTTGTTCATCTGAATCATCCTGTTGTTTCCTGACATATACTTTGGAGGCATCAAGGCACTCCAATGTAACAAAAGTGAATTATCCCCTTAATTAAGTGACCCAATTGTTATATAGTATTTTTCCACCGTTCGAGATTCAAACCCAAATTTCCTATTCGTCGTCTAATCAAATGTATAATTATAGAATGTAGGGCTCATCCGTCCACGGGTATTAAAATATTGATTGGTGCATCTACAGTCCTTCTAGCAAAACAATACAGCTTCCTCCAACCCTCAGCAAATATGGATGGAAAGACTCATAACAAGAGGACGGAGCAAGTTATACAGAGGACTGACTGACTGACTGACTAACTGACTGACTGACTGATTGAGTATTTTTTAAGTATATCATTCCTCTGTTCTGCGGTCAAAACCAAAGACATGTATTAATTTCCTTCATCCTCTATCTATACGGGTGAAAAAAATAGAGAATGGAGAGGTGGAAGGAAGACTGGAGATGGGGACGACGTATGGGAGGAGTAGAAAGAATGGCACAAGAAGACGAAAGCATGTAGTGGACGATTTTGTAAAGATTAATTAATAGTAAACTTTCGTCCATCATCTATATCAAACATTACTATAGCATACGGGAAAGACAGGAAGAGGATGAAAGACTTGAGGATGGAGGAGGAAAGACTGAGGATGGAGGAGGAAAGACTGAGGAGGAGGAAGGAGAGACTGAACACTAAAGGAGGATGGAAAACAGGAGGAAAGACAGGAGGATGGAGGAGGAAAAGACTGAGGATGGAGGAGGAAGGAGCACAGGAGAATAGGATGGTGGAGGTGGTGATGGCTATGGAGCAACAAGAGAGAGAGAGAGAGAGAGAGAGAGAGAGAGAGGAAGAGAGAGAGAGAGAGAGAGAGAGAGAGAGAGAGAGAGAGAGAGAGAGAGAGTCGAGACGAGTTGAGTTGAGTGAGGTTGAGTTGAGAGAGAAGAGAGAGAGAAAGAGTCGAGTTGAGTTGAGTTTGAGTGAGTGAGTGAGGTTGGGTGCATGGTTGGTTGGTTGGTTGCGTTGGTTGATAAGGTCGATGGTGAGGGTCGTGTGGGTTAGGTCCCTGATGATGTCTCCCCTGCTGGCCTGGTGGTGGTGGTGGTGGTGGTCTATTGAAGGACGTGATCACGATATAAAGTGAAGAGCAAAGGATTGTCGACTCGTATTTACCCATCAAAAGTCGTCCAAAATGGCGAAATGATGAAGCTGAAAGGGGGAGAGTGGAGGGGGGGGGGAGGGGGAGAGAAGAATGGAGGGAGGGAAGGAAGGGTGAGAGGGAGGGGTATGAATGGGAGGAAAGGAGGGGTGGTGGGGTGAGGGGGATAAGAATGAGTGGAAGGGAGGGGTAGAGAGGGAGGGGTAAGAATGGAAGGAAAGGAGGGGTGAGAGGGAGGGGTAAAAATGGGAGGAATGGAGGGACTGAGGGGTGAGAGGGAGGGGTAAGAATGGAAGGAAAGGAGGGCAATGAGAAGGTAGATAGTTTAAAGGGAAAGTATACACTGTTGGTAAATCTGGAGCAAATGATTCCTCCAAACTATCCAAGCAACAGAACACCATTATTTCTGTTCATCAGGTCCTGTTTCCTGTCATACTATGGAGGAATCAAGGCACTCCAATGTAACAAAAGTGAATTACCCCCTAAAGGTACGATACCCTGAAAAAAAAAAAAAAAAAAAAATATATATATATGAATTATATATAGCCCACTAGGACATATTATATTACCTGAGAATAGAAGAGTGTATAATATTGTAGTACCGGTATAATTATTTATATTGTGGGTGCCAGCAGTATATGGAAGGATAAGAATGTACAGTACAGGGCAAAAGTCGTGTATTATTAGATTGTACCACGAATTATTTACGTGTGTATCCGTGCGACACACACACACACACACAGAGAGAGAGAGAGAGAGAGAGAGAGAGGAGAGAGAGAGAGAGAGAGAGAGAGAGAGAGAGAGAGAGAGAGAGGAGAGAGAGAGGAGAGAGAGAGAGAGAGAGAGAGAGAGAGAGAGAGAGAGAGAGAGAGAGAGAGAGAGAGAGAGAGAGAGAGAGAGAGAGAGACATGGCAACAGGGTAACACAACATAGGCACCACCGTCATTTTCCCTCCATCACATTTCCGGTGACAAAAAGGTGGAGATTGTCGAGATGAAGTTTTACAGGAGGAGGAGGAGGAGGAGGAGGGAGGAGGAGGAGGAGGAAGGGGGTGAGTGGCGGAGGGGGGTAGAGTGGGAGAGAAGGAAGAAGAGGAGGAGAGGGGGAAGGGGGGTGAGTGGAAGAAAGAAGGAGGTAGGAAGGGAGGGAGGGAGGAAGAGGAGGAATGGAATGAGAGAAAGGAAATTAAAGGGAAGGAAATAAGTGAGAAAGGAGAAAGAGGATAAATGATGATGATGATGATATAAACACCTTTCTCTCCCACCCCAACCACACACAAACTCTCTCTTTCTCTCTCCTTCCCCAACCTCACTACACACACACACTCTCTCTCTCCCCAACCTCACTAGCCTATACACACACACCTCTTTCTCTCTCTCTCTCTCTCTTACCTACCTCCTCCTCCCCAACCCATCTTTTTTCCCAAGACAGAACAGAACACAGCAATATCCCCCCGGAACAAGACGCCTTTTACACGCTATTTATCAGTACACACATGCAGCCTCTTCCTCTAACTCTTCCTCTTTCTCTTCCTCTCCTCTTCCTCTTACTCTTGCTCTTCCTCTTCTCCTTTCATTTGCAGGACTCTTTCTCTCATCCTCCTCTCTCTCTCTCTCTTAGATTTTCTTTCCCTTCCTCTTACTCTTCTCCCTTCATTTACTCTTCCTTCTCCTTTTCTTATCTCTTAATTTTTCTTATCTTCCTCTTACTCTTCTACTTTCATTTGCTAAACCTCCTCCTCTTCCTTTTTCATTTGTACCTCTTCCTCCTCATCCTATAATAGCTCCTCTTGTTTTTTTTCTCTCTTCATTTGTTTAACCTCTTCCCTCTCTCTTCATTTGTTTAACCTGTTCCTTTTCTCTCTTCATTTGTTAGTCACGTCTTTCTCTCATTTTCCTCATTCTCCTTCCCCCCTCACCCTCTTTCTCTACATCAATATATTATAACCCATACCTATCTATCTATCTATCTATCAAATATTATAGCCCATACCTATCTATCTATCTATCAATATATTATAACCCATACCTATCTATCTATCTATCTATCAATATATAATAACCCATACCTATCCATCTATCTATCAATATATTATAACCCATATCTATCTATCTATCTATCAATATATCATAGCCCATTCCATCTATCTATCTCCTCTGGTGTGTCATATGTCTTTAAATAATTCACAACAACCAACAACGAGTTACTTTTATTAGAGTCGAAATATTCACGTCTAGTTTGATTTGATCGAGTAGGCTAGGCTATGGGGCCTTCTTTCCTTCCCCCTCCCTCCTCCTCCTCATCATCCTCCTCCTCTTCTTCTTTCCCTTCCTCCTCCCTCCTCCTCCTCCTCCACATCCTCCTCCTCTTTACCCTCC